>JAODAL010073562.1:0-14693 GCA_025379985.1 Phyllomedusa bahiana
AAAGGGGAAATAGACTGCCATACAAATACAAATCATGCCCATTTTTTCCAAAAGAAAAATGAAAGTTTTTACCCTTTACAATCTAGACCCCCTGGACTGGATGAGTTCCAAGAAAATGTTGAGAAAGATCTAAGAGAACTTTATATGGACACAAATGATAAATTGAAACAACAAAAATAATTTTTCTAATATTAACAAAAAAGAACAAAAGCATTAAAACTACTTCAGAATAATACAGATCTACTTGTAAGACCAGAGAACAAGGGAGGAGGGTAGGGTGATCAATGCGGGTTTATATAAGAAATTAAACAAAACCCACTACTGTCTGACTCCACCCCTTTACCTTTTATTAACAATGATCCAGGGAGAGAAATCCCACAAAAATGGAAAAACTACTAGATGAGGGTATATATATGGGAGCTATTACCCAAGAGTTAGTGGATAAACTATATTTACATACACCGATTACTCCCGATTTTGCTTTTCCCTCCCTAAAATACAAAAGGAGATGTTTCCACCACCATTAAGGTTATGAAAAGCGGTATTGGATCCTTTAAATAAAAACATTGGCAATTGGATAGATACTCTGCTACAGCCCCTAGTGATCATGACACCTGGCTACATACGTGACACAAAAAGTCTAGTGTCAGCCATGTCAAAATTCAAATGGAGAAAAGGTTTTTCATGGCTATCGTGTGAAGTGGTGGGACTCTACCCCTCCATTCCAACGATAGGGCAGTTTCAACACTGGAGAAATTTTTGAGGAATTATAGCCGCTATGCGGATGTAATCAATGAGTTCATAGTAATGGTGTAGTTTTTTTGTTAAAAAACAACATATTTTCATTTGATGGGAAATTTTATCTCCAGAAGAGGGGTGCGTCAATGGGGGCCAAATGCTCCTCACACTCGCGAATATATACATGAGTGCATGGGAGGAGGAATTTTTTTGTTCTCCGGTGGTTGCCCTTCTCCTCCCACAATCAGGTGGTATGGAAGGTACATTGATGACCTCCTCCTGGTGTGGGAGGAGGAGGGATTACCATCGTTGAACCCTTTTTTTGGAATATATAAATCATAACGATTATAACCTAAAATTCACATCACAATGGCATAGTGATACTATGGCTTTTTTAGATGTGACACTCTTGGGTACGGAGAATGACCAAATTTTTGGTGACTCCGTACAGAAAAATCACAGAAAAAAATTACAATTTTAAAAGCAGACTCTTTGCATCCAAAACACATAATTAACAATATTCCGTATGGCGAATTAATCCGCTTAAAACTTAACTCTTCTACTAAGGAAATATTTGAAGAAAAAACAGGTAAAGTGATTAAAAGGTTGAGACAGAGAGGCTATACTGAAAAGATCTTTAAATCAGGCTGTAAGAAAAGTGACAAAAAATTGCAAGGGAAGATTTTTTAAAAAACAAAAGGAAGAACAACAGAAACTAAAAATAAAAGAAAATATAGTTTTCAGCACAACATATAGCGCACAATATAATAAAATCGTTAAAATTATTAAAAACAATCTTCCATTTCTATATCGGGCAAGAAAACATGCAGAAACTGTTAAAAATATTAGATTTATCTCCAAAGGCTCCCAAAATTAGGGAATCTGTTACCCACGAGCCTTTTTAAATAGAAGAAAGGCCACAACAAAATTGGTTAATACCAAAGGTTTTTTCCGCTTGTGGGCGACAAAAATGCACAACATCAAATATGCACAATGCACAAAGGAGTTTTCTTCTATGGTTACAGGGGAAAAAAAATTTTAAAAATTTTGGAGTATGCTAACTGCAACACAAAAAACTTAGTTTGTTTAATTACATGTTCCCTCTGTAAATTACAGTATGTGGGCTGTAGCAGTAAGAATTTAAAAACCAGAATATGCAGACATCTCTCGGATATAAAAAGAATCCCTACAACCAATGTTTCCATGGCTTCACACCATTTTTATGAATGCCATGCGGGAGATACGAGTACATTTACCTGTAACGTAATCGAGGTAGTACATAGACCAGAGAGAGGAGGTAATTTACGAAAAAAAACTTTTATCTTGTGAAGCATGGTGGATATTCCGCCTAAATACTAGAATTCCATTAGGACTGAATAAGCGTCATGACATCATGTTATCACTACTAAAGTTTAAGCCATTAACCCCAGCAATCATATAATTATACCGATACAAATAGGTTTTTATTGCTAGTATATATTTTTAATGTTTATTTTGTATGTATCTTTAATACTATATAAAGGAAGTCAGGTAATACTGATGTCACACCAAGAATAAGGGACACGCCTCCCGAAACGCGTCGGTGGAACGCTTGCTGAGTTTTTTAAATGTCTGACTATCCGAAAATTGGATTTTAAAACGTGTACCGAATAAAGCTACAAGTTTTAAAGAACCAAAAGAGACTACACAAGTTGCTGGAATGCAAGTAGTTTTTCAGACTGGCTCCGGATCTTCCACTTCTCCGTGCAACTAAGTAGGTGAGCTGAATATTTCCTTCACATCCTTTGCTTGATTGGCATATTTTTGGGTTACCCTTTCCCTGTTTTCTATGTGCATTTTCCCTTATCTGTCCCCTGATGATATGTGTTTGGTGCATTGAAACATGTTGGGATACTCATATTTTTCACTAGTGATTAGAGCAAGTGTGTGTTAGGGAGAGGCTCCAGACAGGGGCTCCCTTTTTGAGACAATTGCCCTGTATGTAGGTTTTTAGGGCAACCCAGGCCAAGTAGGGTTTAACAGGGTTCCCTGCAGGGTGTGTCCCCTATCTGTCCTACTACGTTCTTTGAGCCCCCTTTATCCCTCTTTTTTTTTAATTTATTGATTTTGGTATTTGTAGTATAGTGTTCATGTGGATCCTCTGGTGCTCATTTTAAACTTTTTATTAAAGGTTATGTATTAAATATGAATTAAATACACATTTTTTTGTTTTTTTCTTTTGATTTGATTGGTCCATTGTGTATATTTGAGACACCATTCTTTACAAGGTAGTCTCTTTTTTGATCTGTGGTTCCATTGATTCTTCCTCCAATCAGAATAAAAGCTATGCAGCCCATGTTATTACACAAGATTCTATCGGCTGGACACATGTCCAATGAAATCTGAGCTTTTTTATGTTGATTTTAATAAATTTAGAATAGCACTTTATCACTTGTTCGAATGAGGGAAGTTTCTTCAGCAAGCGCTGAGATCAGGATTTGCACTTACATGAGTCTGGGGCAATCTCCTCAGTGACCCGCAGTCCCCTCATAAGGTATCTACATCTAGAACATATTAGAGTCTAGGGAAATCTTCTCAGTGACCCGCATTCCTCTCACAAGGCTTCTACATCTAGAATATATAAGAGTCTGGGACAAGCTCCTCACTGACCCGCAGTCCTCTAACAAGGTGTTTACATCTAGAACATATAAGAGGCAAGGGAAGTTTCCTCAGTGATCTGCAGTCTTCTCACAAGGTGTCTACATCATAAACATATGAGAGTCAAGGGTTAATCCTTCAGTGGCCCACAGTCTTCTCACAAGGCTTCTAGATCTAGAACATATAAGAGTCTAGGGCAATCTCTTCAGTGGCCCACAGTCCTCTCACAAGGCATCTACATCATAAACATATGAAAGTCAAGGGCATTCCTTCAGTGACCCACAGACCTCTCACTATTCTTCCACATTTAGAACATATACAGATGCAGCTGAGTTCAGCTTGACTGATATCACAGCTTTTTGTGTTATCTGCTCTCATCTGTAAACAGAGTCCATTGAAAAGCATTGAAAAAGTTGAGATAACATTCTGTGCCGGGATACCATGGTGCTTTATCTGTTCTGTTTAATTCTGCTACATCGGTAAGAGTCTGGGACAATCTCCTCAGTGACCCGCAGTCCTCTGACATATGTTCTACATCTAGAACATATGAGAGTCCAAACTGATATTCTCAAGGACTATAAACTTTAGAACTTGGCCAAATGGAAGTTAGACAAGAAACATTGATATTCTTCTGCTAGAACTTGACACAACAGGACTAGACAACAGACTTAAAGAAAGAATAATTTAAAATTTCAGGACTAGACAGGACCTTACTGTATATTAGACTAGACAGAAGACATGAGTAGACCAAGGACTGCGCACAAGACAAATACACTAACAAATACAGTTTCTGCTATCAACTCTGCTCATGCATTTAAGCCAGGAACTAGAGACTAGAAATAAGCCAAATATTTTCTAAAAGAAAAAAGGATGCTCCATGTGGTAGCTGATTTGCAAAGAATGAGAGCAGTTGCCATCCAATCACTTCAAACATGACACATATAAGAGAAAATAGACATAGCAGAAACCTAGCTGAATGCTAATCATAGCACCGCTGATCGTAACATTACCACCCCTTCACATTGGGCTAAATCCTCCTTACTCCTTGACTTACCTAGACAGGCAAGACAAAAGCCTCCATCCATCTGAAACCTGGTGTACACAATGCTGATAGTCACTAGAAAAGTCCACAATTCAACCAAGCAGGCTGCCCAGCAATGAAGGGCCCAATAACACCCTGATGTAATTCCCCAAATTCCCAGGGGAGAGCTGCCTTTAAAAAAAATTCACATATAAGCTATTAGTTGATATTCAGCCAAAATATAATTTTGACACAGAATGGTCCTCATAATCTTAAAATTCTCTAATCTGATCACACCAACAGTTTCCAGGTAATGGGACTCAGGTAATCAAGTCCCAGCAACATACAAGACCCAGTCCCACACACAAAGAATACACAAAGCGTAAAATGCTGACAACAGCCAATTATCCCAATTCACAAGGGAAAAGGCTGCCCCACAATGCAGAGATTAGCCACTCACACCATTTAATGAGGCATCGAGCTCTCAATAACACCTGTACACAAACCAATACAATGTTTTTAAAGAAAAGTTAGTCTAGCAGTAGTCTGTCATGATACTGCTTCAAATACATTGGAGCAGAGTATAATGTTAGGAAGCTAGTGGTCTCCAAATAGGAACAAGCCAAACAGGGAAGTATATCAGTCACAAGTAATAACAATAAGAAGCGTATCAGTCAAACAAGAAAGACTCCCACCAAATGATAATAATGATGATCCTTGCACAATGACTGTCCATAGCACTGGAACCTCTAACTGTTAAATAAGAATGTTTCCCTCAAAAATTTCCCTGAATTACAACAGACCCTAATACAGCAGGTAGCTCTAAGACCAAGAGACTCCTTGGGCAGGGCCCAACAGAAACTAGAAAATCACTAAAGTTATATTCCCACAGACTACAAACTCTGTAACTTGACCAAATGAAACTAAGACTGGAAACAATAATACGCTAGAACTTGAAACTAATGGCAGGAATCCTCCTGCCATTTCATCTTTTTCTTCTTAGTGGATCAGATGAGGCTGTTACTATACAGTTTCCTCAAACAACTCTCTGGCCTATCAGCTGCCTATGTTGAATATATAGCCCTCTATAAAGCTGGGATTCACTTTATGGCTGGCACTGTATATTGCTAGCTGGAATGTTGTGTATTGTTAGCTTTGTTCATTCACTTCTGTTTTGGTTAGTTATATGTTCAGTTTGTTGAGCCCTAGCTTGTCTTAGTTGTCGTTGTTGTTTCTCTTCTGCCTTGTGTCATTCTTGCAGTACACTCTATTTCTAAATTTGGTGGTTATTTGCTGTTTTGGTTAGGGTTAAAATGGCTGAGGGACATTGCTAAGGATTTTTTTAGTGGTAGACTATGGCTAGTGGGGTCTGGAGTTTGGCCAATGGGATGAGTCCACTAATATGGAAGGATATCAGTCTCCTGCTGTTGGCTACGACTAAGGGCGCATGACGCCCGAAATGCGTTAGACCAACATACCAACTACGAGGTGTTTCATTTTTGCTCTGCCTTTAACTTTGCCTTATTTGGATTCTTTTTACTATGGATTCACAATAAAGTGCGGATTTTAACCATATATTGTCCGGCCGTCTGATGTACGCTGTCCCACAACCCATTTCTTTATGTTTACGTGTGTTATGCTGCTGGAGCAGGGGATGTGCGGCTTTCATGCAATTCTTTTCAAGACGGAGCGGAGCTGCGCTTTTGAAACAGGCAGCGGCGATCTGTCATGTGAACGCCGCTATGTGTTCAACATAGACATCAGTGAGAATCTCACTGCTAATTGTTAAATCTGTCTTTGGGACCAACAGAGCAGACCCCAAGATGGATCCGAAAAGCGCTTGTAACAGGCAGTGTAAACTCCATGTGAACAAGCCCTTCTTGTCATACTTATGATTCACAGGCCTGAGAATTGACAAGCATATTTGGCTTTCACACAGAGTTGCATAATAAGTGAGAATCTTAGGGTATGTTCACACGGTGTATTGCTGTGCATACAGTACATGCCACAATATATTGTGTGTTTCAGGAGCTTGCGCTGATTAGCGCACTCCCGATGCACAGGGGGTCTGGCAGTCTGCTGGCCCCATAGGCATGCATTACTCGTGGCGCATAATCGGCGCGAATAAATGATGTCACTTATCTCCCTGCACTTACAATACGATTATATTGTATGCGGTGGGTGGGGAGGGTGGGGGGGAAGAGGCAAAATCCATAGTTCTCTATGAGAGCAATGGATTACCGTAATTGCGGCGTGCATTTTGCCGTGTAAACCGCGCAATAGGCCGTGAGATAAGTGCCGAAATGCACCCCAAAATAAGCCGTGTTACCCTTACTATAAAACCATCACAAAAACTTACTACTCCAAGGTAGAGCTGTAAATGATCAGGACAACTTCATTACTGTTTATATTTTATTTCATTTTTAAACAATACATTTTATACATTCACAAATTTAAATTCATGCATACTCGCTGAATTTCAAACTTTCTACATAGAATGTGCTCCTAGAGAGAACACTGCGAAGATATCTAAAAAGATATGAATGTAAATAGGAGAGGAACTGAAGAGAGCAAAAGAGACCTCTGTTGGTATGTAGTTGTTACTATAACTTCTTATGGATTTATACTAATAAGGGATTAGATACGTTGAAACATTGCTAATTTTAAGTTCCCTTTGTTATCAATGTGGCCGTGCAGTGCAAACAGGTGATCTGGATTTAGCTGTTAACTGTTTTTGATGATTTTTATTGTCCCCACTGCAGGGTTTTCAGTCGGATTTACAGAAGGTGTTCGGATTTGAAAACCATCTGTGAACCGATTGTCAGCCTTTTACATATATTTAAACAGAAAATCCATGCACTAGTCCACACTCCACAGATTTTGTGCCAGATTTTTTTTACATTGGTGTTCCTAAAAACTTAGAACATGTTCCGCCTGAAATCCGGGTGGAACACGAACATGTGAGTGTGAACAGCGACAGCTTGAATCCACAAACTGCCGAATAAAGCCCCCCCCCCCCTCCTACCCGCCAAAAAAAAGACAAAATACCAGTTGGAAAATTTTCCCACTGGTATTTTGTCTTTGCCGTGTGAACGCACCCTAACTGATGTGCCATGAGGTTATTACTGTTCTTACCTTACGCCTATCTAGTTAACCCTGTTATGTAGAACGTTAAACATGGAATCTGATGAAGTGTTTGTTTTGAAAACACGAAATGCGTTGTTCTAATAAAGGAAATATTATATAAGAGGAGTATCTGCACTAAATGTAAGGCACGGTTGATCATGGTTCTTTGACAAACCAAACCCTGAGTTTTTTGTGTCCATATTCTCAACATCTATATTGATTACATATAAAACACTGATGTAGCCCCCTTCTTTGTCAGACATAAAGCATTGCTGTAGCTGCCTTCTATGTCATATATAATAACTTACTGTAGCACAATCTTCCAATATAAAATGCTGCTGTGGCCCCCCTCCTCTGTCACACATAAAACACTGCTGTAGTGCTCTCCTCACACATAAAACACTGCTGTAGTGCTCTCCTCACATATAAAACACTGTTGTAGAACCCTCCTCACACATAGCACACTGCTGCGGCTTCCTCCTCACATATAAAACACTGCTGTAGCCCCTCCTCACATATAAAACACTGCTGTTTGTCACGATCCATGCTGCGGATCACGCTCCAAACCACTGACTTGGTCAAGACCTGTCTGTTTCCTTTGTCCCCAGTGCCTCTGTGTACTCACCTGTCCTCACTTCTGCCAGGGTACCATGCGTGCACATGTCCTTCCTAGGGTGTGTGCGTACTCGCTGAAATTTAAAGAGACTTTACACTAATTACCTGACCTATGATCTTTGACCACCTGGGACTTAAGGAACTTCCTGCCTTTGTCCTGGTGTCAGTTTGTTTCAACCTTGATCCTGACCTTTGTTTGCTGTCCTGGTTCCTGTTACCTGTTACCTGCGATATTGGCGTCCTTGTTCCAGAATTAGTTACATTTTCCTGTATTGCTTAAACCTGCCACTACGCCAGTCTGCTACCTGTCTGATCCTACTTACACACCTACCAACTGGGAGGCCTATGCATTTACCTATCTACTACGGGCACTATATATCTACCTACTAAAAGGAGCCATACATACGCACCTACTTAATGGGAGTCCTATGTACCTACCTACCTGCTGGGGTCCGATATACCTACCAACTAAAGGGGCCCATTATACCTACCTACTAGAGGGGGCTCTACACACTAAACTACCAACTGGGGGCCTTTCTACTGGGGGCTATTTAACTACCTATTACAGGGGACCTTTTCTACCTACCAACTAGGGGCCCTATATACCTACCTTCTTACTAGGGGAGGTTTCCTATATGCCTACATACCTACTGGGGGACCTAGGTACCTACCTACGAACTGGGTGAGCCAAACCTATACAAAGCCCAAACCTCTACAAACCTATCTACTGGGGAACCCTTCTCACCTAAAAAAATTGGCGCCTGGGCACCAAAAATCATACATGTCGCCAACTGTGTCTGTAAGGGCTCCTACCATAGGTTATTTCAGCTCTCCCAGTCTATCAGTGAAGAGGTTAATAAACAGCAGACCTGGCTCACAACTAATGGCTTTGGCTGTGGGCTCACAGTGTGCACAGCCTTTCAGTTTCTTGAAAGCAAAGATACTTTCACTTTCTATGTAACAAAGAAAAGCTACAAGGTTAATCAGTATATTTATAGCGCTAATTAGAGATGAGCGAATTTCTCAAAAGTTCAATTCGCCAGATTCGCTGAATTTTTCTCAAACAATTGTTTCGACCAGAATTTATTTATGACGAATCACGTTAAAAAACAGCTATTTCCTGACTGTGGAGAGCCTGTATGGTGTTGTAGAACGTTGTGCCATGCTAAAATATGCATAGGGAGCGTGGCTTGGTATTCATACAATCCTGTGTTTTAGTATGACATGCAGATGACAGCCGCCGCTCTTCGAATCGCTTCACTCTTCACTTCTCTGGGCAGTTACGGGGTCAAAACTGACCAAATAACTGAAGTGGGAACGCAGCCGGACAAGGTAGTGTCAGCGCAACCTGTAAAGAACCGAGTTGAGGGCCAAGATCCTACTATAGCGTCAAAGAGCACACTCCTTTTACATCCTCCCCCCCAAAAAAAACAGTGGAGAGAGTGCGGCAATAACTTTGCGTTGACGTCTCTGATCATTTTGCTGTTCCTTTCATCCGTCAGTTTCCGCTTTCAATCGGTCAATAATCCATCAGTATTGCTAAGGCCAAAAACAAACAAGAGTTGACCCAAAACAGAAATGACCAGTAAATGGGATATTTGCATGTCTTCTGTGTTTTGTATCCACTCCTGCTTTTGGCTATCTAATCATCAGACAATCCTGATGCAAACAAAGGACCATGTCATACTGGCCTTAGGGCTTCTCTAAAGACTCAATCGGTTGTGTTTGTCTTTTTCATTCCATCTGACAGATTAAAAGAAGGGTAAAACCAAACATAGTGGCAATATCATGGAGTGCTGGAGGGTGGAAACAGCATTAGGAAACCTCAGGGTGGTCAACTGAGAGAGTGGTCAGTTGGCAGCAGCATGAGTAGGCCACAGAGTGGAACAATGACAGATTGTGGAGGTGGTGGCGACATGAGTAGGCCACAGAGTGGCACAATGACAGATTGAGAAGTTAGCAGCATCATGAGTAGGCCACAGATTGGCACAATGACACAGTGTGGAGGTGGCAGCAGCAACAGCAGCAGCAGCATCATGAAGTCAGAGAGTGGCACAATGACAGATTTTTTAGGTGGCAGCAGCTTGAGTAGGCCATAGAGTGGCAGAATGACACAGTGTGGAGCTGGCAGCATCATAAGTAGGCCACAGAGTGGCAAATGACAGATTGTGGAGGTGGCAGCAACATGAGTAGGCCACAGAGTGGCACAATAACACGGTGTGGAGATGGCGACAGCTACAGCAGCAGCATCAGGCCAGAGAGTGGCACAGTGACATATTTAGGAGGTGGAAGCATTTGTAGCAGGCCCCAGAGTGGCAAATGACAGATCAAGGAGGTGACGGCAGCATCAGAAGGCTACATGATGGCCTAGTGAAGAGTGGGGAGGTGGGTGGCAATACCAGTCCCTGGTAAAGATGGTGAGTGGTAGACGGAGCAGCTGGCAGCAGATGTGTGGCATCAGGCTGGTGGCAGCATCAGAATAGTAGCTGAGGCAGGTAGCCAGAAGAATCCAGACTAATTTCTCAAAGTTTTGGTGAGGCGTCATGGCTGATCTAATCTGATACATAAGGCATTGGTGTGTGGAAATCCTGGCCGATCCATGCCTGATTTATCTTGACAAAGCTGAGTCTCTCCACCTTTGGTGGACATGTGAGTTCTCCGTGGGGGAACTATGGCCCCCGCTGCACTGAACACCCGCTCTAATGCCACACTACTGGCCGGGCAGGACAGCTTCTCTAGTGCAAACTAGGCAAGTTGCAGCCACACATCCAGTTTGGCTGCCCAGTAGTCCAGCGGATCTTCTATGTGGGGTGGCAGAGTGCTGTCCAAGTAGGCCACCACCTGCTGGATCAAGGTCTGCTCCAGGTGCTGCTGCTGGTGAGTACCTTCCTCACTAGGCGGGTGAAGAAAGCTACTCATCAACGACTCCAGACTCAGGTTGCTGCTCATGGAGCTGGTACTGCTCCTACCTCCCCCCCACAGCAGCCGTGGCAGTGGTACGTAAGTGATGTGGTTCGACCTGCCAGAGGAAGGACGATGGCTTGCTGCACTCCCCTTACCTCTTTTAAACCAGTGCAGGATAATTCAGTAGCAAGTTCCTATCACTCCCTGAGATGTTGTAGTCTGAATGGACTCCTAGTGAGGTAACATGTTAGTGTTAGGGACTCACCTGTACTGGGATCCCCTTGACGCTATTGGGAGGTGAGCTTAAACAATTATTGATCAAAAACTGTAAACTAAGAATCCCAGGTTTTTCATATTTTCCTTAGCAGTGATGCATTTTCAAAAAATTCCTATATACCTTGATGTTTTACTTAGTTTTGTAGTGTGCCACTGATATTTGTATTAGATGTATGCTTTTGCCTTACCAGTGTGCACCTATGCTTACGTTTTTTAAAATACATGGATGTGCACAGCCTAATTAATTTGTGATGGCGCAGATAGGCAGCAGCCAACTGATTACATAGGATGTCGCTATAGTACTAGAGTTTTTCCTTCCTCTTCGCAGGTGAAAAAAGGCTCCCATTTTGGACTGGTAGCAAGGCTCCAAGACGGTGAAGTGCCAGAAGTCATCCCTCTGCCGGATGGTGAGTATTCGGCTGTCACTAGCCAGGCATATCAGCATGTAGCGGGCCATCTGCAAAAGTGACTCTGAGGGACTCCCTGCCTCCATCTCCACTGTATACTGCCACGGTGTGTCTAGGTCATCTGCCTCGGCTTCCTCATCTCCCTCTACTGATTTTCAGTTGTCACGGAGAAAGCCACAAATCGATTTCGTCCTTCATGACGCGTAGCAGTTCCTCTCCTGTATGACTAACCAGGTGTAGAACTGCTTGACACCGCTGTGCCCTGCACATGTGGTATTATGGAGCAGCACTTAGACTTGTGGAGGCTGAGGTGGTGGAGGAGGAGGCGGACATTAGCGCAGGATCAACAGTTTGACAACGTGGAGGAGAAATCGGCGTTTCCTGTCCAAATTGCTGGTGTGGCTGGGCAGGAAGCATATTCACCCAGTGGGCTGTAAAGGACATGTACTCTCCCTGGCACACGTCTGTGCTGCCATGCACCTTGGAAGACACCAATAGGCTTAAGGACTGGCTCACCTTCTCTTCTACATATTTGTGAAGGGCTGGTACTGCCTTTTTCAAAAACAAATAATTGCTTGGGACTCTTCTCCTCGGCCCAGCACAAGCCATTAGTTCTCTTAATGGTGCAGAGTCATTGTGCCACTCTCTGACCTCATGCTGTTGCTCCTGCCGCCATCATCTCCACTCTCTGTCATTGTGCCACTCTGTGGCCTACTCCTGTTTTTGCCACCTCCAGAATGTCATTGTGCCACTGTCTGACTCATGCGCTGCACTGCTGTGACCTCCACACTGTGTCATTGTGCCACTCTGTTGCCCCTACTCCTGTTTTTGCCACCTCAGAATGTCATTGTGCCACTCTCTGACCTCATGCTGTTTGCCGCCGTTCAACTCCACTCTCTGTCATTGTGCCACTCTGTGGCCTACTCCTGTTTTTGCCACCTCCAAATGTCATTGTGCCACTCTCTGACTCTGCTGCTGTGGCTGCCGCCGTCACCTCCACAACTCTGTCACTAATGTTGGCCGCCTGAGCTCTCAGCTTGTTTTTTTCCAGCTGTCGCTGTCATGACTTTATCAGCTACATTCCCCCTTTATTTTTTGGTCAGTTTTGCCTCTTAAGTTTCCCAGGGTGTTTTATAGTGAAGCGATTCTACGAGCGGCGGCAGTCCTGTGCGTGTCATACTAACACACAACATTGTATGAAGACCAAACCAAGCTCCCTCTGCATATTTAAGCCTGGCACAACGTTCTACAGCACCCTGCAGACTCTGTGCAGCTGGGAAAAAGCTTTTTTTAACGCGATTTCGTCCAAAGTAATTCGGGCCCCAACAAATTTTGTCGAAAATTCGGCGAAGTGACCGAATCGAATTTTTGAGAAATTCGCCCATCTCTAATGTCTGCACATGTCATTAAGGGTGTTCCTTTCTTCCTCTCATAGTTCTCTGCTCCATGTCACGCCATGTACTCATGGCCATATTAGATTTGTTACCGCAAATCGCCATGAACTTCAGCTTCATTTAGAATCGAATTTTTCCTGAAATTCTAAACAAATTCCACTTTGTTAGAATCGATACGCTTATCCCTAGTGCTAATGTATCAGCTGTATCCAGACATTTTTGCCTTATACATGGTGGTGACACTACTGCTTATTAGTTACTGGTATAGAAAGGGTCACAGACCAGTTAGAGGAGACAATTGACACAGGAAAGTCCTTTGTTGTGAGGCAAAATGGATATTTTTTACATGAAACCAGACAACCACAGAGGTTGAGCCTGATCCTCTGTACCATCACTAGTTCTCTAATATATCGTTATATGTGGTTCTGTTTGTTACTTTCACTGCTAGGTTTTGATATAAGTGGATCTTTTCATGATAAGGGTTAATAAACACATGTGGTGAGTGGGATTGGATTAGTTCTACAATTATTGATTTCCCATTTACCCCCACCAACACCGTTTTTATCACAGTAATTTTTGGTTTAAAACCAAAAACGCATCACCCCTGCTGGTTTTTTTGCCTAAACCGTGTTTTTTTCAAAAATTATGGATAAATTAAGAAACTTTTTTATACTCGCCATGCCCTGGATACCTCGAGTGGATGCTGGATCCTTCCGTTGTTTGTAAGATGTTTTTAAAGTAAATTCTGCAGGGACAAATCATGACCAGGAGAAGTTGTCATGATTGTTTAAACCCACAAACCGCCATAGAAGACCAATAGAGATACAGCACGGGTCCAACACAGAACAAAAAAACTCCTGAATTCAGGGGCTCACAAAGACATCTTTTCTGATGGGAGGGTTCTCTTTCCTTTTTTTCCATATAGAGACCCCTAGAGGGCAAAAACCCCTTAGGTTTTAACCCTTTTAAAAACCATATTAAAACCATTAGTGGGCAACAACAGTTCAGGTAAACCCCAACACCGCCATAAAGAGACCCATAAGGTCAGGGCACCAGCTCAGGTATAACCTACAACACCGCCCTTAAAGAACCCATAGAGGGCCACACAATTTTAGTATAAAATTTAACCTAGATAAGAGAACATAAACCTGAGCTGGTTCCCCGGCCTCTAGTGGGCTCTATATGGCAGTGCTGTAGGGTTTTAAACCGACTGTGTCGACCCCTATATGGTCCTATAAAGGCAGTGTTTTAGGTTTTACCCGAACTGGGGGCCCGACCACTATTTTGGGCCATATGGCAGTGTTTTAGGTTATACCTGAATGGTGTTGACTCTATTGACTCTATATGGCATTTTTTTAGGTTATACCTAACTGGGGCCTGACCACATTTGGGCTCTATATGGAGTGTTGTATTTTACCTGAACTGATGTCTGACCTCTATGTGGGCTCTTAGCAGTGTTGTAGGTTATACCTGAAGGTGTGTGACCTCTATGTGGTTCTATAAGGGGGTGTTGTAGGGGATACCTGAGCTGGTGTCTGACTATATGTGGTCTCATTTGGCGGTTTTTGTAGGGTT
>JAODAL010073563.1:0-14693 GCA_025379985.1 Phyllomedusa bahiana
TTTGAGGCATCCTCTCTGGGATTATATTTTGAATAACTTTTTAAACAAAGGTTACCTGATCACCCGCTGAAATTTTTGCGAAATCTAGGCCCGCAAGTGTTTAATTTTCCGTGGCCCCCACAGGGAAAATAACAAAAATTAGTGGACCCCTAAAACCCGGGGATGGGGTCCCGGACTGCACTACTGGCCCCCTTTTTAAAATTTTTATTTTAAGGCTCATTTTTGGTGGGTTTATGGTTTTAAACCTTGAGCCAGTCCCCCGGGTGGGGCAGGGTATTTTAAACCTCTTCCCGTCAGGGCCCGGGTTTTCCCCTTTTGTCTTCTAAATTTTTCGGTCACCCTTTTTTCTAGGGATATTTCATAAGGGTTTGGTTCAGGGTCGCCCTTTTCAGGGGGGGGGTGCTTGCCTAGGAAAGGGGAATCCAGGGGGATATTAGAGCTTCCTTTCCAGAAAAGTCAGGTTTTTCCCAAATTTTCTTTTTTACAGCCCCCCCAAATTTAAACGGCTAATTTTTTAATTACTTGGGTTTTTGGGGCAAACAACCAAATGTTTGGTTGGGGGGGCCACTGGCAGCTTCTTTTTTTTTTAAATTAGGGTAAATGTTAGGATTTCGGGATGAAGGAGAAGGTGTCAAAGTAGTTCTTTTGCTGACTAATATGGTGCTAAAAAACTACAAAGCACACTTTAAAAGTAATGGCTGATAGATACCAAACGCAGGCTTCTAGGGGCCCTTATGCTGGGATTTGGGAAAAAATGCCCGGGGCCGTTAATTTAAAGACCCAAAAGCTCTAGGTACCAATTCCACCCGCATTTCAAAAAACCAAAATAAAACATGGGGAAAAACTGCTAAAAAAAGCAAAAAATACCATGGTGTAACGCTTTATCCCTATGCAATTCTTTATTCCCGGGATTGTTGCATTTTTTAGCAGTCTTCCCATGTGTTTTTAATGTGGGTTTTTTGCATGTGGTGTGAATTGGTAAACCAAGGCATTTGCTCATTAATTAACGGCCCTGCCATCTTTTCCCATGCAGCATAAGGGCCATAGAAAAAACCCGCTGTGGGGAAACTATCAGCCCATTGAAACTGTAAGTGTAAACTTTGTAGTTTTTTGGTAAATTATTTTCCCCTTTTTGTGGTTTTGTTTTTAAATATGGTGCTTAGGGAAAGACTATATAAAAAAAATAGATATTGAGTCAGTGTGTTAAAGTTTCTGTTGGGGGATGGAGTATCAGTTTTAAAAGGGCCATGTTTTTATGAGAGAACAAGCTTTCCCTTTCCCGCATTGGGGATAAAAGGTTTGGGCAGGACTGGATTTTTTTCTACCCTATATATTAGAAAATTTATGAAAATTGGCCTTTCACCTTTTAAAGGGGTTTATCCAAAAAATAGCACTTTTTATAAAATCCAGAAATGATGGGTAAAAAAGTATCTGCATCTGGAGGTTTTCAAAGTAAAAAAAAAAAGTCCGCAGTGGGAGGAACAAAAACAGAAACCAAAAGGAGCTATTTATTAGAGAAACCCTCACTTTTTAAAAAAAGGACACAAAATTTGGGAAAGCTTATAAACCTGTAAAAAAATAAACAAGGTTTTAAAGGGGTTTAACCAGTCTGTACTCTGACCCTTGTTTAATCAACAAAGTTTAAACATTCCCAAAAAGGGGGAAAATACGAAGGAAAAGGTGGTGATGAAAGCCCTTTTCCAAATCTTTAAATTTTTCCCCCCCTTATTATTTACAAGGGAATGAGAACTGTTAAATTGGGAAGGGGAAAAGGGCTTATCCCATTTAAACAATGCAAAACTGGTGAATCTGCCGACCCACTCTCATAAACATGACGCTATGGAACACAAAAAACAAACAGGTTTAAAATCCTTTTGTAAAGATACAGGACAATAACTTTAGGAAAACCATTACTTTGCAAATCAGGCTGCCATTGGTTCTAGGGTTGTTAATTCCCCCCGATTGTTTGCCCCGGGCCTTTTTCCCCCCCGGTGTAAGTTATCTTCACTTCTAAATTTAAGGCCAGTGTCCAAATTTATATTGGTTTCAAACAATGCTGTTACTGGTGCAGGGAAAGAGATTACTTGGTGGGCCCCGCATACCCATGGATTTGTTTTCTATCTGGTTTTCCGGCAATAATGAAGTCCCCTTTTTAGTTTCAATCGCTTCAGCTTCACGCCCTTGCCTCAATTTTTTTCTTCACCCGATAAAAATCCCGGACGTCGTCATGTTTTCCTCTACCCGCCCATCCTGGAAAATTAAGTTGTCCGGGGCATGGTTATAGGATATTCCAGTCTTGGGGTTCCCTGCAAAACAGAAAATGACATTTTAAAACTTGGGATCATAGGGGATGGGCGAATGATTCTAACGAAATGGGGAAATTGTTTTGGGAAATTTTAGGAAAACTTCAGTTCTGAACGAAATCGAAAATTTTGGGTGATCGTGTGAACGTAGTGTGCTTGGATTGTAAAATTGTCTTGCAGTACATGGGGCAAAGCACTCTGGTAGGAAAGAAGGGCATAGCCTGCAATGACATGTGCAGAGATGAACCAGATCCGAGACACTGCGGGATTCTGTGACGTCACCCGCACTATATAAAGGGGTTCCCCCCCCCCCCCCCGGGTGCGACGCCGGAGCTCACACTCTCTCTCACTGTACTGATCAGGGAAGGTGCTGCCGTGCTGATTGTGATAGCTTCCCTGAAGAACTGATTTTTATACAGCGATTTTTTGTGGGCTTGTCCTCAGACTGTCTCCTTAATGTTCTATTTCTGATTTTTTGGGTGAATTAGGATCTGAATCCAGTGTGCCGTCCACAGAAGCTGCATATAACATTCATAGTATCCAAGTGGATCTAAGCCAGTTCCTGTTTTCATTTAAAGAAACAGCCGTTTTTACAATACAAATACCACTTCTATTTTTGGCTGCCAATTCTATTGCGCAATTTACATCGGGGTTGGGATTAAGACGTTTTGCTGTGTGGCTGACCGCCCAAGAAACCGTCGTTTTCCAAAGACCGAAAATATATACATTGTTATCTGTAAGCAAAAATTCATGTCCGAAAAGATTAATTTAAGACTGTTTTGTGCTATTACATTTAGTAAAACAGTGTTTTTAAACGACACTACAATAAATCTTTCCTGGCCATTTTGGACGCAATTTATATCCAAGGGTTCCCCAACTTGTTACTGGGTTCTTTTTGGATCAAAACAGGTTTTATTTTATAAATACAGAATCTTCATAAAAACAGTGTCTGTAATTTTAGAAACAGTATGTCAAGAGGGGGCAGTCTTGCACCTGCCTGGCACAAACTTTCCTAAAGGCCCAGGGTCGCAGCACGAAGGGGAGTCCGCAGGGCACTCTTTGAGGCCCCCGGGCCCGCGGGCATCTACCCCGTTGTTGTTCAGCAACCCAAGGGTCTTGTTTGGGTTTACTAGTACCCCTCTTCCCTCCCAAGACATCTACAACCCCACCAAGGTTTTGGGGGGAACCCTCGACACAACATTTTAGTTGGCAGGGCCCGGGAGCAGGTCAGGGCCCTACCTGTCCTCAGCCCCCTCTGCCCGACCCGGTTCCCCTCACCCAAAATTCTACTATGTGGTGGGGGCTCAGCCCCCAATATAGCAGGATGAACATTTGAGGAGGCAGCACAGTATTGGGCAGTGAAGAAATGGGGCCCAATATCCCTGCTTTTTGCGAGGCTGCAAGTATAGAGTGGAGATTGGCATGGGGGTCATGTTGTGAGAGGTCCCCCGGCTACCAAGAGGGTAAAGGGACGCAGTACGTTAAACACAAGAAATGAATGAGTAGCCAACCGCACGGGGACCCGGGGGAAGAAAGGGGCATCAGGAGAAGAGGGCGGGCAGCGGCGCAACAAGGGGGTTTGGGGCCGTATCAGCAGGGTAGCAGCATGTGGGTCGGGACCCAAGGGGCACGGGGTAGAAAACCCCGTTCGCAGGTCCAAGAAAGTAGCGGCAAGGGCTCAGCGAGGCAGGCGGCAGTAGTCACTCATGCGGAGCGTTGGCGGTAAAATCAGCTACTCGGCGGTGTCAGTTCTTTTCTACGACCCGGAGGAAGGGGTATGGGTATTTAAACTGTGGCAGAAATGAAGCGTGGCCAGGGAGTAAAATTGGACCACGGCCCCTTTTCAAACATCAGGTACCATCCTGGCCTGGGGAGAAACGTGGCTCAGATGTGGGGGTCCACCCGCACAGCGGGCCCGTGGCACGCATGCCATTGCAGCCCTCAAGGGTCACCACCTTTGCAAAGGCAGCTGTTTCTTTTTACCTCTCCCGTCCAACGCTCCTGCTCCTCCTACCATGGGGCCAACTTCAGCAAGGCGATTGCACAGAGACACCAGTATGCGTCCAACCATCCTAAGGTGCAGCAGCTGACCATGCTCCTGTCCAAGTTGTTGGTACTGCAGTCCCGTCCCTCCCTTTCCAAATGGTGGACTCTGCACCATTAAGAGAACTAATGGCTTGTGCCGAGCCGAGATGGAGAGTTCTAAGCCGTAATTTCTTTTCCAAAAAGGCAGTACCAGCACTTGATAAATATGTAGAACAGAAGGTGGGTTAGTCCTTGAGCTTATCGGTTTGTTCCAAGGTGCACGGCAGCACGGACGTCTGGAGCTGTAACTACGGTCAGGGCCAGTACATGTCCTTTACAGCCCACTGGGTGAATGTGCTTCCTGCCCAGGCACACTACCAACTGCTCCTGCGCCAATGTCCACCTCCTCCTCCTCCACCACCATCTCAGCCTCCACAAGTACTGCTCCATCATACCACATGTGTAGGGCACAGCGGTGTAACGCAGTTCTACACCTGGCTTGCCTCGGCGAACGAGTCACACAGGGAGGAACTGCTCCGTGTCATGCAGCAAGAAATCGATTGTGTGGCTTTCTCCGCGCCAACTGCAAATCGGAACCATGGTGACGGACAATGGGAGGAACATGGTGTCCGCGCTGCACCGAGGAGGGATGGTCCATGCGCCCTCCATGGCGCACGTGTTCAATCTGGTTGTGAAAAGGTTCCTGAAGTCTTCCACCGATCTTCAGAACATTCTGAAAATGGCCAGGAACACCCTCTTCGAGTTGCAGCGGCAGAACGGCCTCCCCCAACACACTCTGATATGTGATGTTTCCACATGTTGGACCGACTGTATGAACAGAAAAAGGCCATTAACGATTTTTTGATCCAGGCAGACAGAAGTACTCCCCTGTGTAACTTTGATGTCGGCCAGTGGCAGCTCATGCGCGACACCTGCCGTTTGTTGAGGCCATTCGAGGAGGCCACGTTATTTGTCAATTGCCAGGACTACGGGATGAATAACGTCATTCCACTGCTTCATGTCCTGGAACAGATGCTGAAAAATCTGTCTGGGCAGGGGACTGGAGACGTGGCGACTACATCTCGTGGCCACATGAGTCCGGTGGGGACTGAAATGGAGGAGGAGGAGGACATTGGAGCAGAAGCATTGTCTGGTGAAATGAGTGGATTTTCTACCCAGGTGACAAGACAGGAGGAGCAGGAGCAGCTGGAGGAGGTGGATGGAGATAAGGAAGTCTAGGCAAATGACCCCCGGGCACCGTGGCAGTATACAGTGGAAATGGAGGCAGGGAGCCCCTCGGAGTCACTTGTGCAGATGGCCCGCAGCATGCTTATTTGCCTGGCTAGTGACAGCCGAATAGTCACCATCCGGCAGAGAGATGACTTCTGGCTCTGCACCCTATTGGACCCTCACTACCGGTCCAAAATGGGAGCCTTTTTCCCAGCTATTGAGAGGCAGGACAAACTCAAATACTATAGGGAAATCCTCCGTAATCAGTTGGCAGCAGCCTATGTTCGGCATCGTCCCTCCTCTGACAGGTCTGACCGGGGGGGTTCCTCAGCGCTCACGTGCTACTGCCGCGGCTGCTGGGGGAAGGTGGGGAGGTAGGAGCAATACCAGCTCCATCAGCAGTAACCGAAGTCTGGAGTCACTGAGCAGCTTCCTTCACCCGCCTAGTGAGGAGGGTAGTCGCCAGCAGCAGCAGGACCTGGAGCAGTCCCTGAACCAACAGGTGGTGGACTACTTGGACAGCACTCTGCCACCCCAGTTAGAAGATCCGCTGGACTACTGGGCAGCCAAACTGGATGTGTGGCCGCACCTTGCCAAGTTTGCAGTGGGGAAGCTGTCCTGCCCCGCCAGTAGTGTGGCATCAGAGCGGGTGTTCAGTGCAGCGGGGGCCATCGTTACCCCAAGGAGAACCTGCTTGTCCACGGGAAATGTGGAACGACTGACCTTTGTCAAGATGAATCAGGTGTGGCTCGGCCAGGATTTCCACACACTAATGCCTTAGGCGTCAGTCTGGGTTCAAACTACCTGCCTCAGCCACTATTCTGATGCCACCACCCACCTGATGCCACACATCTGCTGCCAGTTTCTCCATCTGCCTACCACCATCTTTACCAGGGACTGGTATTGCCACCCACCTCAACACTGTCATTGTGCCAATCTGACCTCATGCTGCTGGTCCCGTGACATCCACACTGTCATTGTGCCACTCTCTGACCTCATGCTGTTGCTCCTGCCGCCGTCACCTCAAATCTGTCATTGTGCCACTCTGTGGCCTACTCCTTTTTTTGCCACCTCCAGATTGTCATTGTGCCACTGTCTGACCTCATGCTGCTGTGGCTGCCACCGTCACCTCCACACTCTGTCACTAATGTTGCCACCTGAGCTCTCGGCTTGTTTTTTTCCAGCTTTCGCTGGCATGACTTTATCAGGCTACATTCCCACTTCAGTTTTTTGGTCAGTTTTGCCCTCTTAAGTGCCCAGGGAATTTTATAGTAAAGCGATTCTAAGAGCGGCGGCAGTCATCTGCGTGTCATACTAAAACACAACATTTGTATGAAGACCAAACCAAGCTCCCTCTGCATATTTAAGCATGGCACAACGTTCTACAGCACCCTGCAGGCTCTGGGCAGCCTGGACATAGCTATTTTTTAAGGCGATTCGTGCCGAAATAATTCGGACCGAAACGAATTTTGTCGGAAAATTCGGTTAAGTGACCGAATCGAATTTGAGAAATTCGCCCATCTCTAGTCATCAGGTTTAGTTTGGAATAATGCCCTAGACAAGGAATATAGTTTCAACCTCTGGCAAAAGATGGATTGCTGGTAATCTCTCAGGACTCTGCTCCATGGGTAGTTTCCAGTGAATGCAAGAAAGAGAAGCACATTAAAGGACCAGGTGTCAATGCTGTAATCCAGTACTATACAGTGGGGAAAGTATTTAGCCAGCCACTAGTTCAATAAGTTCTTCCACTTAAAAAGATGAGGCCTGTATTTAACATCCATGGGTAGACCTCATCTATGAGGGACAAAATGAGAAAACAAATCCAGAAAATCACATGACTTGGAAATAATTTATTTGCTAATTATGTTGCAAAAGAAGTATTTGGTCAGTAACAAAAGTTCATCTCAATACTTTGTTATATATCCTTTGCAATGACAGAAGTCAAATCTTTCCTGTAAGTCTTTACAAGGTTGGCACACACTGTTCGTATGTTGGCCCATTCCTCCAAGCAGATCTCCTGTGGAGCAGTAATTTTTTTGGGGCTGTCGCTGGGTAACAGACTTTCAACTCCCTCCAAAGGTTTTTTTATGGGGTTGAGATCTGGAGCCTGGCTAGGACCTTGAAATGCTTCTTACAAAGTCATTCCTTCATTGCCCTAGCGGTGTGCTTGGGATCATTGTCATGCTAAGAGACCCAGCCATGTTTCATCTTCCATGGCCTTGCTGATAGAAGGAGATTAGCACTTAATCACACAGTACCTGGCCCCATTCGTTCTTTCATGTACACGGATCAGTCGTTCTGGTCCCTTTGCAGAGAAACCGCTACAAAGCATGTTGCCACCCCCCATTGCTTCACAGTGGGTATGGTGTTCTTTGGCTGGAACTCCTCTTCTTTCTCTTGCTCTTTCTCGCTCTTTTTCTTCCAATACTCTTCTGGATCATCCAAATGCTCTCTAGAAAACCTCAGATGGGCCGGACCTGTACAGGCTTAAGCAGGGGGACATGTCTGGCACAGAGTACCTGGCGGTGTAGTGTTACTGATGGTAGCATTTGTTACATTTATCCCAGCTCTCTGCAGGTCATTCACTTGCCCCCCTCCCTCACCCATGTGGTTTTGAGATTTTCGCTCACCGCTCTTGTGATCATTTTGACACCACGGGATGAGATCTTGCATGGAGCCCCAGACCAAGGGAGATTATCAGTGGTCTTATATGTTTTCCATTTTCTAATTGTTGCTCCCACAGTTGATTTATTTACACTGAGCTGCTTGCCTATTGCAGATTGTCTTCTGAAGAACTGTAAGAAATACATGTGACATCAATGAAACTGGGTATTAAAGGGTCAGACCAATATCCCTTTAGTTATGGATCCAAAATGTCAAGTTAAATGGCTGGATTCAAGTCTCTGCACCAATTCCTTACTGTGCATTAACTCCAGTGTTCTGGTCAGTTGTAACACACAACGCTTCACCATTCTTTCTGGAATCCCGACCTAGGAAAGTAATAGATGACTTAAGATATTTGCTTCATCTGGATTAAAAGTGTGCATTTGAATGTAACAAATGTAAGTATCCTAGACACTACTATCCAACCTGTGGCTTTCAAGTTGTTAGAAAACTAATGTATCCTTGCATCAGCTGCAGATTGATAGTGTAAAACACCATTCCTGACCATATTCCTTAAAAATATTTTACATTTCTTGGAGGATACATTTTCCCAAATATTCTGAACATGGCTTAATCTCTACAAACCTGCAGGAAAATATGTAATTTTAGAAAATTTATACCAGGCTGGATGAGGCCATGGAGAAATCCTCCAGGAGCCAAATCCTGAGTCGGAACATAGAATTTGACAAACTTCTCAATGGATGCATGAAGATGGTTTCATCAGAAGACTGAGAGGCCCTTCTCATTAAGGAAGGCTTCCAGCCTTTTTCAGTCCTTCATAAGTTTGGGTATGCTTACACGGTACATGCAAAATACCAGTCAGATTTTCCAACCTGGAATTTTTTTGATTTTTGTTTGCGGATTTAAGCAATCCCCTTTCACATTCGTATGTTCTAACCAAAAAACGGGTGGAGGAATAAACAGGTTAAGTCCTTAGGAACATCAGCTGTGTGTGTGTGTTTAAAAAAAACTGTGCAGTGTGGATTTCTGCAGGGCTCTTCTATTTCAATCAATGGAATAGGTTGTCAGCCAGTTTACAGACTGGCTTCAAATCTGAAAACCCTTGCCATGGGCACAAGCCCTTGGGGTGCAACAATTTGGTCTTCTAAAGAAAAAATAATAATTTGTGCCCATGGCAAGGGTTTTCCGATTTGAAGCCAGTCTGTAAACTGACTGGCAACCATTACATTGATCGAAATAGAAAAGCCCTGCAGCCATCAACACTACGATTTTTTTTTTTTTTTTTTTTTTTCCTATTTAGAAGACCATTGCTAGCATCAAAATGCAATAAAACTCAAAACACTTTAGCCCCAAAAAGCACTGCTAGTGATGCATCTGATTCACCTTCCATACCATGAAAGCCACAAAACCCCCCAAATTTCTATCAAAAGTTAATAATTTTAGTCACTGTTTATACCAAAGCTTCCAAATAACACGACTGTCAACTTACCAATCCTTTACTCCACAGCTCAGCGCTTGTTAGGACTCCTACTAATGTACTCGATCATTTTATATTAAGAGCCTCAACAATCCCTTCACCCAAAACTCCAAGGAACTAACACTCTTTTAATGACATTTACATAGAAAATTCCTCAATGTCTAACACTTTTGATTGTAAGCTTTCCAGTTTTCCTATTCTGACCCATGATGACTTGACCATAGGTACCCTGGCCCAGATTATTCAGCACCTGGAAGTCCTATTTGGAGTTGACTTGGATCCCCACTCCCTGAATAGTTTTCATTATTTATTTTAAAAAGTTCTCTATTTATGCAGACAATGGGAAAGAAAACACTATTAGGAAAATATAGGTCACCTGCTGTACCATGAAAATGGAGGATTAAACTTGAAATAAGATTAAGGATCATAAATGGGTAAATCTATGCAGGTGGGAAGTTTTGCAGTAATAAGATTTAAGCCTACCTGGGTGAGGAAAAATCAGCTGGATTTCCTCAAGGTGAGTTTATTTCTGTGTGATAGGATTTTCAGCCTCACTGTGAATGACCAGTTCTCTAGGAGACTCAAGAAATGCAGACCCTTGCTGTAATCGGCCTATCCTAAAAAATCTGGGTATCCCCAAAAATGGTTACATGTTAAGTGACCTCAAATAGCTACAGTTATTAAAGCAATAGTAATGGCTCTGAATGAAGTGATGCAAAAACAAATAATTTTGCTAAAATTAGCCAGTAGTGTTGAGCGATTATCGACAAAGTTGAAATCGGCAAGGTTTTTATGGTGATCGAAATTTTTAGATCATGCGATAATTAAGGCTAAAATCTGCATCATCTATTAAGATTGCGCCATTTTTGGCGCTTCCTGTAATTTTGGCGGCCAGCAAATCAGATTACAGAATAGAGCAGGGTGAGATGTGTGTGCGACATCATGACTGGGATGTGTATGGTTTGCGATTGGCTGGAAAAATCACATGACCTCGTATTACATAGAACAGCGTTTCCTGTTCAGCCTCAGTGTCTCTCAGCGTCTCATAGGAGTAGGACGTGCGCTCTGCCTGTGGCCAAACAGCTCAGCGAAATTATTTTATTTCTGCACAGAGAAACCTCTACTTTTAGCTGTGATCCTTACAATTTAGTTAGATTAGAGATTAAAAGATTTTATGTAGTTAGGTAGAGAATTTTAAAGGAGCATCTACCGCTGTAAAGTCGTGGGGGGGGGGTGGGGCCCCCGCGGACAAACACAGACAAGCTCTATAAAGAACACTGATAAAGTTCACCAAAACATACTGTAGACATTGCACTGCAATATCTTTATTATTTACAGTTTGCTATTTAAATATTTCCTGGATATTGGGCAGCTTGAACTTATATTAGGATACACCATTTATAGTAACTGCAGGTCTGTGTTAGGTGCAAAACTAAACTTTTATTATCATTATACATTGCAGATAGGTGTTTGTTTTCAATTTTACACATTCCACCTTTGTTCATATATCCACCTTGCACGTAAATCTGTAAACAGCAATTTTATAGTCACCACAGGTGTATTGAAAGGTGCAAAAAATACATTTTATTATCCAAATACACTTCAGATACGTGTTTTTTGACTTTGGCGCACTACAGATTTGTTCATTGACGCAGCATCCATGTAAATCTGAAAACAGGAATTTTATAGTCACCACAGGTGAATTGAAAGGTGCAAAAAAAAATACCATGTATTATACAAAAACAAAACGGATACGTGTGTTTTTTGCACTTTTGCCCAGTCCAGATTTGTTGATAGAGACAACTTGCATTTAAATTTGAATCCAGCAATTTTGTTTTTATTAGAGGGATTTAAGAATAGCTGTGATTTGCCGTCTTTCAATAAGAGACTTTCCAAAACTATTCCATACCTTCTCAAATTTTTATATTTCTGAACATGGAGCGAAATGCAGGTGGTAAGCGAGAAAAGAGGGGGGTAGCACATTGAGGTAGAGGTACGAGAGAAGGTGCTCCTTCCAGTGCTGGCGACAACACGCATGCCAGTGGATCGTCAGTTGCAGGACCATCAGGCCTGTCATCGCTGGGTCAGGGCCCTGTGGATCTCAGTAACGAACAGCGTCGCCAATCTGTCCTTCAGTGGTTAATGCAACCTGCATCCAGCAGTCTTACCTCCTCGTCCTCCCAGTCACGGCCACAAATGTCGTCATCAGCATCCGTCCAACGTGAAGCAGCCCAAATGTCAACTCGTGTACCCACCACTGTGGATAATCCATTGTCTGAAGACCTCTTTGACAAAATGCGGTTGGGGTCAGAAGGCATGTTAAAAGATCAAGAGGATGAGTCTGCTCTGACGCCCAGTTACTGATGCCATCAGAGGAGGAGAAGGAAGCCGGTCAATCTTTAAAAATCCCGGGCGGTCGGCAACGCCTTGCAGGCCCTCTTGCTTGTAGCCCGCAGCTTCTGGATGCAGAAAGTCAGGACGACCAAGTCACCTGTGTTGATGATGATGATGATGATGATGATAACATTGCGGATCCATCGTGGTCTTATCCGCAGAATTTGCTTGCGAGCGCTTAATCAGTGGACGAGGAGGAAGAGGATGGGGTAGTGTCAATACGGGTCCCGCCACAAAAAGGGAGAGGGCGGTCGCAGAAGTCTGCTGATATGATTCCGCCAGCCACGGTCAGCGCAAACCCCGCTCCTCGCTTATCGCCGTCAAAAAGGTCCAGGACCTCTCAAGCCTGGGCCTTCTTTGAGCAAGCCTCTGATTCACCCAGCGATGTCATATGCCACCTTTGCTGTAAACGCATAAGTAGAGGCAAGAACCTTAAGTGGTTAACCACCACCAACATGTCTAGTCACATGCAGCGAATGCATGAGTTGAAATGGAGGGAACACTTGGCCAAAAAAGGCCAGACCGACGCCGGGCCTCCAACCACTGTGACTCCCTCTGTCTCTGCCTCCTCCTCCTCCGCCACCACCAAGCATTCCTCAGCTGCCCATGTCTCTCAGAGTCATGATCAGGGATCAGCCTCCGCTTCAGCCTCCACCGTCGCCCAAGTACCACCAGAGACCCATCCTACCCCTTCTCCTTCCACCAGTTTGACGACCTGCACGCCGTACAGCGGCCAGTCTAGCAGCCAGCCTTCTGTCTTCCAGGTTTGGGAGCAGAAGAAACAATTTAACCCAAACCATCCCAAAGCCAAAAGCCTGAATGTCGGCATTGCCAGGCTTTTGGCCTTGGAAGTGTTGCCTTTCCGTCTGGTGGACACATATGGGTTCCGCCACGTCATGGCCCTTGCCTGCCCCAATACCAGATGCCGAGCAGGCATTTCTTTCCAGAAAAGCCGTCCCTGCCCTGGCCAGCCACATGTCATCTAAAATTTCAAGCGCTTTGTCTGCATCTGTGGCCGGAAAAGTCCATCTGACCACCGACACATAGACTAGTAAGCACGGCCAAGGCCGCTATATCTCTGACAGCTCACTGGTGAGGGTGGATGTCTCTGGGGGTGACGGTGGCTCTCAGGCTCGGCGCACGCTCTTCAAAACCGCAGGGATGGTGCAGGGCTCTTTCCCCCAAGGTCCTCTGGTGGCATCACGTGCCCAGAGAAACCAAGCCGTTTTGAAATTAATCTGTCTTGGAGACCGTCCACACACAGGTCAGGAGCTGTGGACGGCTCTCCGCAATGAGACCGAGCGCTGGCTGGGTGACAAGAACCTTGTGCCAGGCAAGGTGGTATGCGATAACGGGCGAAACCTGCTGGCCGCCCTTAAGATCAGTAGGCTGGAGCACATCGATTGCCTAGCACATGTCATGAACCTGGTCGTCCAGAAATTTCTAAAGAGCTACCCTGGTCTGGACTGCCTGCTGAAGAAGGCTCGAGGTCTGAGTTCGCACTTCCGCCGTTCGCACCCTGCTTCGTCCCGCCTGGCTGCGTTGCAGCGTCAGCTCGGCCTCCCCGTCAACCGTCTCATTGTTGACGTGGCAACATGTTGGAATTCCACCCTCCACATGCTCCAGCGATTGTGGCAGCAGCGCAATGCAATTACGATGTACGAAGTGACACATGGCCTGACAAGCAGCGGTGCGGACCTTGGGGTGTTGAGCCACCGAGAGTGGAGGCAGGTGAAAGCTCTGCACCATCCTTGCCAGTTTTGAAGAAGCCACCAAAATGGTCAGTGCGGACAATGCCCTTGTCAGCATGAGCATTGTGGTGATCTTGGTTCTGGAACGATCGTTGGACACTCTGAAACAACAGGTCCCGCCAGCGACGGAGGAGGAGACGGACACAGATGCGGACACGGAGCCTTTCTCTCCGTCAAATCCACAAGGCCCGACAGTTTCACAATTTCATCGGTCTTCATTAGGCAGTGGTTCGGGGTCCAGAGCTAGTGCAAGGCGGCGCATCAGCTCTCAGGGTGCATCATCTCAGGCAAATCAGGGCTGTGTTGAAGCTGTGCCGGAGGCAGCGGAGGAGGAGGAGGTATTCCTGGACACCGACGTCCCTGCCTTGGAAAGCGGTTGGCGCGAATTTGAGGCGGAGGAGGAAGATGAGGAAGATCATTTTGCTAGTGCCCCTCGACCAGAGGGGCTCCATTTCCTCCAACATGATCCTCGCATTAAGGCCATCAAAATGAACAGTTACTGGGTGGCTACCCTTCCGGATCCCCGGTACAAAACAAAACTCAGCACTTTCCTTCCACCCACCCAAATAGAGAGTAAAATGCAGGAAATGGAGAACTTGCTGATTGATCAACTGGAGACATCTGTTGCATCTGCTTCACGTTCTTCAGATGTCACGGTGGAACAACGCCAGCGACGTGATAGCAGTAGAGTGCCAAGTAGCCGTAGCGGCAGCAGCAGGCAAGGTGGCAGAAGCCTAATGGGTGACCTCTGGAGATCTTTATTTACCACCTCACCAACGCATGCAATGCAGGGCACACATCCAACACACAGAGCCAGCTTAAGATCACGGTGCACGACTATCTGCGTCTCAACACCGATGTTTTTTTTATGTGTTCCGGACCAATAGA
>JAODAL010073564.1:0-12500 GCA_025379985.1 Phyllomedusa bahiana
AATTTTGGTGCGGGGGAAATTTTAAAATTTTTTTCCCAATTTACCCCCTTTTGGGTTTTTCATTTTTTTTTTTAAAAGAATAAAAATGCCCCCCAAATAAATAAGATTTTTTAAAGGGGTGGGGTTTATTATAAGGGGTAAATAATTAAAAAAAAATTAATCAATTTTTGGAATCAAAGCAATTTTTTGCATGGTTTTTTTTTCCAGGGCCAAAAAGCTTTGTGTTTTCTTACTTTTGGGAAAAGTTTTTCCCCCCCTTTTGGGCCCCCTTTTTAAAATGACTGTATAAATGGTTTACCCACCCTTCAAAAAAAAATTTTTTTAAAAAAGGAGGTTAAGTTTTAATTTAAAATTTCAATTTAAAAAAATCCCTTCCTCTTCTAAACCCCTCGATAGTTAAAAAAGGGTTAAAAGGGGCCCCGTTTTTTGGAAAAAAGGGGGAAAATTTATTTATTAAAAGTTTCATGGGTTTTTTGCATCCCAATTTTTTGCCCGGCCCGGTTTAAAGTAAAATTAGGTAAAAAAAGGGGTTTTGGGGCCCCCCTTTTTTTTTTTGGGGAATTTGGGGGCCCCCGGGTTTGGGGAAAGGCGGTTCCCCCCGCAAGGGCCCCCAATTTTAAAAACCCACCGGCGGAAACCCCCCGGGATATGAAATCGGCCCGGCAGGGCCCCCCCCGCCCCCTTTTAACCCTTAAATGCGGGGAAAACCCCCAAAAAATTTTAACGGGAACCCCAGGGGTTAGAACAGAAGACACATAATTAAAAAAAAAGAACAGGGAAAAGGTTTACCCCCCCAGGGGTTTTTTTGGTAAAGGGCAATTTGTAAGCAATCAACTAGGGGGGGGGAACACCAAAGGCGAGGGAGTCAAATTTAGGTTAAAAGAAGTTGGGTTGAAGTTAAGCAAAAAAGAGAGAGGAAGGGGGGAAAAAGTGAATAAGAAAAAAAGCGGGGAAAAGGGAACAGGGGCAAGCAGAACATAGAAAAATGAAAAGGAGAAAGAGAAAGTAAAAAAAAAAAGAGGAAAAAAAGGAGGAAACCAAGGGGAAAACAAAATAAATGGATGGGATATTATTAAAGTAAAAGGGAATAAATTTAAAAAGGGGGGGAAAAAAGTAAAAAAAGGGGGGAAAAAGGGAATAAATTAAAATGGGACAGGGAGCACTTAAAGATTAAAAGGGGGAAAAGAAAAAGAAAAAAAGAAAAAAGGAAAGAACAAAATTTGAAAAGGGAAACTATAATAAATGGCTGGAAAAAATTATCCCAAAAATTTTGTATAACCTTTCAAAAAATGGGAAACAAACCTTTCTAATCAATGTTTCTAAATTTTTTTTAAAATTTGGGGGGCCAAATTTTTTATTTAAAAAAGGGGGGACTTATACCTTTTTATAAATGGAGGGGGGGGGTTTTTAAATTTAAATTCCCTATTTTTTTAAAATTTAAACAGGGGCCTTAACTCCTTTAAATTTGGGGGCAAAAATTACCAAAATACTCCTTGGGCTAAAACTAAATTTTTTTGGGGGGCATTTTTTTTTTTTTTTTTTTTTTTTTTTGGGGGGGGGGGGGGGCGGGGGGGGGGGGGTGGGGTGTTTTTTTTTTTTTTTTGGGGGTTTTTGGTTTTTTTGTGGGTTTTGTTGGGGGGGGGGGGGTTTTTTATTTTTGGGGGGGGTTGGGGGTTTTTTTTGGGGGGTTTTTTTTGGGGGGGGGGGTTTTTTTTTTTTGGGGGAAAAATTTAGTTAAGTCTTTTAAAGTCGTAATTTGTTAAGGGAAGCCTTAAAAAGAAAATTTGATGGGCCCCACGGTGTTAAGCCATTTTTAACCCCAAATTGATAGAGCTTAGCAACGATTGGGTTTTGACCCCCTGGAGCTAAAGGGATAATCTTCAGTTAAAATTTAAAAAAGGGGGGGGAAACATGATGTTATTATGCCCCCTCTGTGCTGTGTTTCCCAGGAGATGCCAGGGCACATCGACACTAGCTCCCAGAGCCAATGCTTGTGGGGAAACCGGGAAAAGACGAATACATTTTTTTTTAAACAGTCAAAAGGCCTATATACCTTACCTTCGGGGGGATATATACCTACCATTACAGGCTGCTGTATATACCCCGCTGCCCCCCAAGGGGGGTATTATTATTTACATGGTCAGAATATAATAAGGGGGCATATAAATAGCACTAAAAGGTGTTACCCACTAAAGAGGGCATAAAAAAACCCACCTTTTAAGGGGCTGTATACCCAAGGGCTTTACTCCTATTTAGAGAAGGGAAATTTTTTCCCCCAAAACAGGTGGGAGGGGAAACTGGAATTTCCATCCCAACAGTAAAGTGGAAATGGTCAACTTGTGAAGCCCTTTGGCTTAAAGTCACAGAAAAAAATCCACAGCTAAAAAATTCATTCTTTTAAAAAGGCTAACTGAAAAAAGGGAATGGATGGGATAAACCTTAGGGGCCCTTAAAAGCAGGTTTTAAACCAAAGGGGGGGCCCCCCCAAGGGCCCAAGAACATGCATTTGTGTGGCAGCAAGAAAATCCCCAAAGGGGAAACACGGGGGTTCAGCTGCAGGGGCCCTAGTTAAGGGGGGGGGGGATAGCCAGGCGCCCTATTTTTTATTAAACATTTCGGGGCCCCCTGCGCTAAATATTAGTTCCCATTTTTTAAAATATACGGGCCCCCATTGGCACCCCTGAACCCCCTTTTTTCATAGCCCGACTGCAAAACCCCAAAAAATGACCCTTTGGGCACAATAAAATTGAAAAGAAATGATAATTTAAAAAAAGATTTTTGGAATAGGGGCATTGACTATCGTGTCTTTTACAGTAGCATGACCCCAAAAGCGCACAAATGACCCTTTTGGACACCAGAAAAAAAATTAGCAAGAAGAAAGAATTTAAATAAGCTCTTTTTTAATCTAATTGCTGTACGGGTACTTGATTTTGCTGTCAGTTTCTGACGTTGTTCCACCGTGACATTAGAAATTTAAGAAGAGACAGATGTCTCGAGTTGGGAATGAGCAAGTCTCAAAATTCCCCGCTTCTACTGTCATTTTTTGGGGGGGAAATTTTGGGTTATTTACTGGGGTTTTTTTAGTGGGCGACATTTGGCCGTGTTTGCTTATTTTGAAAATGGGTGATGAAATTTTGGATGACTGGGGAAAGGGTTAAAAAACCATGGATCAGGAGGTTCCCGAAGAAAAAGATTGGCGGCTTCTTTAAAATGAGAGCACAGGGAACCGACCAACTTTGACAGGCCATTTTAAAAAAAAATATTAAAAGGTCAAGATTTGTTCCCAAACTCTTATTGAAAAAATGTCTCCAAAACAGCAAAACACAAGTGTTTTAAATCCCCATTTCCAACGGAACTAGGGTTAGGATTTTACAGTAGCCTGACCCCCCAAACCAGAAAAGACCTTTTGGACACTCGAATGAAATAACAAGAAGAAATGAGTATTTGAAAAAAAAATTTATTTGAATATAAATTTTACCCATCCTGTCCTTTTCAGCCAAATTAAACCCCCCAAAACCCGAAAAATTTAAAATTTGGGCACTTAAAATTTTCAAGGAAGAATTAGTATTTGTCGGAATAAGATTTTTTTTCATTAAGAACTTTACTATTGATGTCTTTTAGGTGGCCTGGACACAACAACCAACTCAAAAACAAAATACCTTTTTGGACTCGTCTGAAAAAATTAGCAATAGAAAGGCGTATTTAAATAAATATTTTTTCAATAGGACATTTTTTTTTCATGTGCGAATGTATATTTCACATTGTGAGGTAGAGTGTACAGTTCACTAATCTGTTGACATTGGAACCGGTGGGGGCAACAAAATCGTCAGCGATCCAAGCTTTGATTCATTGTGATAATGTCAAAAGATCCACATTTCTCAGGGGAAAAGCAAGATACACCCGCCAGCTATGCTGAAGCTGTGTTCAGTAATGATAATGCGGTTGTGGGCAAGGATACCTCTATGGTGTGTCGTGCAAGCTCAGCCATTCATCCAGTTTGGACACCAGAAGTTGATTGGGTTCCGGACAAAGTCCAAAAATATCAGTGTTGATACACAGGTAGCCATGGAACATGGTTTAAGGTGGTCTCTGTGTGTTGAATTCTGCCCTGCCTTTACAGGCGTTGGTTGAGGATGGTAAATAAGATTGACCACATGTCACCATTAGCCTTCTGTCACACTGCATGCTGCGGGTCTATTGACACTCTTCTGCTGTCATGTTGATGATGTTGTTCCACCATGATTTAGAATGTGAAGAGCAACAGAGTCTGGAGTTGGTCAATGAGCACTGTCTTTTCAAATCCTGATTCTACTATCAATGTTGTGTGGGTGGAAGAAAATTGCTGATTAGATTTGTATCGTGGTCAAGGAGGGTGGACACCCAGTCTGTTTAACTGATGTTTCATTTTGATTGCCTTGATGCGTGGATCATGTTCCAGGTAATGCATCCAAGCAATTTCATGTGTGAGATGCTGCGGGATAGTTCCCAAGCCTCGGGGTTGGGGGCACTTAAACAGATCTTCCTCCTCTTCTCTCAAATCATGTGCCAACCTCTTACCATGCAGGGAGAAATCGGTGTCCAGCGTGCTTATCTTCTCTCCACTTCCTCATCTGAGCGCACCACCAGCCCTAGCTAGCCCATACGCTGTTATTCTGTGTGCTGAAGTGCATCCTGCACAGCCCTGGACCCTGAACACGCCTAAAGAAGATATAAATTTGGGAGTCGGGCCTCTACTTAGACGGCATGTTAAAGCTTTTGTGTCCGCTTCTGTGTCTGCCTCCTCCTCCATCATGCTGGGACCTGCTGTTCAAGTGTCTAAACTTGGTATCTTACAATATCACCACATTGGTCTTGCTTAAAATGGCATTATCCTGGACTGACCATTTTGGTGGCGATTCAAAAACTGGCAAGATGGTGCCAGGAAATCTTTCACATGACTCACTCTCTATATGGCTCAACCCCCTGAGGTCCACACCTCTGCTTGTCAGGCCTTGCGCCTCTTCATACTGCATAATGGCATCACGCTGCGCAACAAATCGCTGGAGCATGTGGAGGGTGGAATTCCAGCATGTTGCCACGTCAACAATGAGACAGTTGATGGGGAGGCCAAGATGACTCTGCAACGCTGCCAGTCGTGCCGAAGCAGAGTGTGAACGCCGGAAGTGTGAGCTAAGACCTCGAGCTTTCCTCAGCAGGCAGTCAAGACCTGTGTGCCAGGTAAGGGATGTGCATAAGTCGACCGATCTTATGGGCAGCAAGGAGATTTTTCGCATTGTCGCACACCACCTTTTCTGACGCCAGGTTCTTAGCACGCAGCCACTTGTCGGTCTCAGTGCGCAGAGTTGTTCACAGGTCTTGTCCTGTGTGTTGATGGTCTACAAGACACATTAATTTCAACACGGCCTAGTTTCTCTTGGCACGTGATGCTACCCGTGGAGCTTGGGGAGACTGGAACCTGCACCATCCCAGCAGTGTGGAATAGTGTCATCTGAGCCCGATACCAACCATCATCACCAGAGACATCCACCCAACTCACCCAGTGAGAAGTCAGTGAGATGTAACGCCCTTGAACATGCTTACTAGTCCATGTGTCTGTAGTGAGATGGACTTTTGTGGACACAGATGCAGCCAACGCGCTGGAGATTTTTTCTGACACGTGAGGGGCCAGGGCAGAGATGGCTTTTCAGGAAAAGAAATGCCTGCTCGGCATCTGGTATTGGGGGCATGCCAGGGCCATGACATGGCGGAACCCATCTGTGTCCACCAGTCGGAATGGCAACATTTCCAAGGCCAAAAGCCTGGCAATGCCGACATTCAGGCTTTTGGCTTTGGGATGGTTAGGGTAAAAGCGTTTCTTATGCTCCCACACCTGGTACACAGAAGGCAGGCTGCTAGACTGGCCACTGTACGGCGTGCAGGTGAAACTAGTGGAAGGAGAAGGGGTAGGCTGTGTCTCTGGTAGTGATAATCGGGCGACAGTGTCTGGCATTGGGGATGGGGCTTGCTCATGCCGCTCTGTCAAATGGGCAGAAGAGGACCGGTTGGTCTTGGAAGTGGCGGAGGAGGAAGAGACAGAGGATGTCACAGTGGTTGGAAGCCCAGGACCTGTGTAGCCTTTTTTCTCCAAGTGATTCCTCCACATCAATTCATGCTTTAGATGCATGTGCCCATTCATGTTCGTGGTGGTTAAACTTTTAATATTCTTTCCTCGACTGACGCGTTGATGGCAAACCTGGCAAATGACGTAGGTTGGCGAACCTGAGGCTTGATCGAAAAAGGCCCAGGCTTCACAGGTTCTGGACCTCTTCGACGGTGAAAACCTAGTAGTGGTGTTTCCGCTGCCACCACTGACCATGGCGGGTGGGTTAATGTCAGCGGACTTGTGCGACCGCCCTCTCCCTTTCTGAGGCCGGACCCACGCTGACACTACCCCATCATCTTCCTCCTCCTCCTCCACTGATGAGGCGCTCGCAAGCAACTGCTGCTGAAAAGACCATGTTGGATCCGCAATGTTATCATCATCACAGGTGACTTCCTCATTCTGACAGTCTACATCCTGAAGCTGCGGGCTAGAAGTCACAGGCACTGCAAGGCGTTGCTGACCGCTCAGGACTTCTGCCGACTGACCAGCTTCCTTCTCCTCCTCTGAGGGCATCAGTGATTGGTCGTCAGAGCAGACAAAATCATCCTCTTTGGCCTCTTGATCTTTTAAAATGCCTTCTACCCCAATCGCTTTGTGTCATCAAAGAGCTCTTCAGAACATGGATTATCCACAGTGGCCTATACATTGAGTGACATTTGGGCTGTGTTTGCTTCAGGTTGGATTGATGATGACATTTGTGGCCGTGACTGAGAAAACGAGGAGGTAAAACCACTGGATGCAGGTTGTGTTAACCACTGAAGAACAGATTGGCGACGATCTTCAGTACTGAGATTGGGAACCGACCAAGCGATGAAAGGCCTTACGGTCTGGCAACTGACGATGTGCTCGCTTGTGTGTTGTCCGTAGCACTGGAAAGAGCACCTTGTCTCATACCTCTAGCTCCACGTCCTACCTCCTCCTTGCTCGTTTACAACCTCTAGTTCACTCCATGTTCAGCAAGATAAATTTTAAAAAGGTTAAGAAGATTTGTTGACAGTCTATTATTGAAGAACTATACTCCAAAGACAGCAAATCACAAGTGTTCTTAATTCCCTATAATTTGCAGATGCCAACTAGAATTAGAAACAGAATTGTTTCTATCGAATATCTGTGCAATGCGGTTTTATTGAAGAACTCTAACAAATTCAACAGTGTTCTTTCTTAAGTCTTTGTAATTTACAACAGCCAAGTAGGACTAGAAATATAATTTTTTTCTACAGAATTTCTAAGAAATGTGGTCTTATGCGACAACTGGCAACTAGGATTAGACAGAGAATTTTTTCTATGGAATATCTATGAAATCCGGTGTTATGGAAAACCTCTGACACCAAATCAACAGTGTTCTTCCTTCAGTTCTTGTAATTTACAACAGCCAAGTAGGATTAGAAATAGAAATTTTTCTACGGAATATCTATGAAATACGGTGTTATGGAAAACCTCTGACACCAAATCAACAGTGTTCTTGTTTCATTCCTTGTAATTTACAACAGCCAAGTAAGTAGACTAGAAATAAATATGTTTATCACACTGGAAATTTCTAAGAAATGTGTGCTATTTATGCCACAAACTGACTAGGATTAGAAAAATAGCAATTATTGATTCATGGAATATGTTTGAAATGGGGTCTTATGGAAGAACGGTGTCTTTTAAACTAGCTGCCCCCCCCCCCCCAAAACTGCAGCAAGGAAATTTTGAGCATGGACTGAAATTTTCTGCAAAAAAACAGTTTATCACAGCAATTTCGTTTTAGTGCAGATTTCCTAACAGTGTCCTGTACACTGGCTGTCCACACAAAACTGCAGCAAGGACGTTATGGGCACAAAATGAAATTTTCTGCAATATACCAGTATATCACTGTGATTTCTTTTGAGAAATTTCCATAACACTGTCTTGTGCAAAAGCTTAACCCCCAAAACCAAGCTGCCCTCTCCCACAATACTGCAGCAAGAACTTTTGGGCAATGCAAAGATACAGTATGCAGCTATATCAAAATCTCTGATTACTGCTGTTTAGGATACCCTAATCTTGCTGTACCCCTGACCCTAAGTAATCTATCTAGCAGCTTTTCCTTGGTGAAATCGCTGTGAAATGGTGTGTCTGCCTGCTTTGAAAAAAGCAGTGCAGAGAGAGCTATGTGTTCAGTTCTCAGGCTGTAATCGTAATGGTGTTTTGAGTCAGTCATATAGAGATTACATCATACCTACACCCCCCCACTGGTGACGTTCAGGAAACAGCAGAAATGGCACAATCTGAATCCGCGATCACTATTTTTCATACGATTGTAAGGAAAAAAATCAGATCGAATCGAGATCGCGGAAAGGGAAGTACTTTTGTGTAGTAAATTCTGCAGAGTTGTGGCTGGGAGAAGTCTCTGGCTTCGAGCGGAGAGACTAAAGAGAAAGAGAATGACTCTTCAGAGAAGAGAAAAACTCATTAGAGAAGATGTCACTTGTAAGTCCCTGGATGTCAGAGTTTATTTTTATTCTGTGTTGGATCAGTGCTGTATTTACTGCTGTGATAGCTACCTGAGCTGGTGTCTGACCACTCTTTGGTCTCTATATGATGATATTGTAGGTTATATTAAAGCTTGTATAGTGTCAGCATACACTAGTCCCTGAAATAAAAATTGTAAAATGGAGTGCACAACTGTCCCTGGCCTGTGATTAGGAGTTTCACTTTTACTTTCTTGCTTGTATTTATAGTGTTTATTATTTTAAAGTTGCAAGGTGCCCGACCAACAGAAAACTTGGGTGCAGATATTGTATGTGAACTGGTGGGGTTTGTACCAGGGCTGCTTTTTAGTCATAAACTTATCCTGCAAATATATAATCCTCACACAGCTTAGCAAGACATATCTGGTAATATCACGCAGGCTGTTACTCCAAATTGAGATTAATGATAATTGAACATATAAGGATCTCGTCTTGGAAACATGACATGAACAATAGACTTTTTAGGAAGGAAACGGAGTGGACATATTGCTTGGCGACTTTACAACCTAGAGGTCAATGAGTCTTTGTTCTTTGAATGTTTCATTTAAGTTTGTCATTCATATGGGTTTTACTTGGGAACCTTCTTGAGATATTTAAATGTAACAGTTCACACGTCAAGTATTTCAAGTTGGAATCCACGTGTTGTAGTTTATACAATGTGTATTTTCAGCAATTGGTTTTCGCCATAAAAAAAACAAAAAAAAACTTAGAACATGTTAATTCTTTGGTCGGTTTCCATGTGGAAAACATGTGGTAATTCACTATTGATGTCCATGGGAATGGCTAAAAACCTTGTGAAAAACTTGCCAAAAACCACATAGAAACAACTGTAGAGTAATAAAAACAACCCGAGATCCATATGCAGTCTTATATCTTATATCAGTTTTGGTGGGAAACTGAAGATCACTCATTCAACTCCCCTATGGGGAAAAGTAAAAAAAAAAAAATGTGAAAAAGTAAAAAAAATGTGAAAAAAGGGAAAAACCAGTAAAACACAAACAAAAAATAAAATTGCCCTTTTCCCCTTTACAAATGCCAATCGCCTCAAAAAAGATAAAAAATAAATAAAGTACACAAATTTGGTATTGCTGCGTGCGTAACGGACCTGCCCTATAGATATGCCATGTAAATTAACCCGCACGGTGAATGGCATAAAAAAAACAGTCACAGAATTGTGATTTTTGTTCATCCCGCAGGACATAAAATGGGATTACAGGCAGCTAGTTTCACTTTCATTTTCCACAGCTCAGAGGGAAGTAAGCACAGAGTGCAGGCAGCCAATCACAGCACAGGGGGTGTGTCCCATACAGGGGTATGTCCCAACAGGCTGAACTAAATATCAGTCAGCCAATCACATAAAAGGGGGCATGGCCCTACCCCAGACTGCAGAAATACTTCTAGACACATAGATGAGCTCATAGCTGCTAAATGATTTAGGTAATGCAAACCAATTGCAAAAGTGCTTATTCTTACTGTCCCCATAATTACAGATATAATCTTTGTAGTGAGAAACTTTAACTCCTTAACGACCTTGGATGTATGCATATGTCCAGAGGATCGCGTGAACTCTGAAAAACAGAATCACATGGATAGGTAAAAGTGTTAAAAAGTTATTTTCACATAAAGTAACACATGTCAGATTTAAAAAATAGGGCTGTGTCAGGAAGGCCAAAACTGGTTGGGGCTTTAAGGGGTTAATACTTTTTGAGCCTTATAATATGTCTGGATCCAGTCTGATGGCAACTTTGGAATCAGAAATAAGATATTCCTTTAGGACAAATTGGTTCTTGGCTTATGGGTTCAAAAGTCTACATCAGCTTAAAAATTCCCTCTACACCTTCCTTTAGCTGCATCTTCCCCATCCTTGGTTGAACTTGATGGGCATTTGTATTTTTTCAACCATATTAACTCTAATATGTAATATCTGTAAAAAAAATACACTAAATTCCCATCACTAATACCAAAATAGCCTAATTCTTTATATTAGAAAAGAAAACTGTAGTATGAAAAATTTAGTACAGTAGATTAAGACAACTACAAAAAATGACTGGACGAAAGTCAGCAAGAAGAAAAAACTGCTGAACATCTGTCACTAATTTACACTAAAATATCAATTAATTTTAATTTACTACAGTAAATCTGTACTAAAACTATGCTAAAAATGATTAGACAAAATTGCATCATAAAAAAACTATCATTTTCATATCATATCACTAGTAATCATTTGTAACTGACGCCACTCTACATAAAGCAATACTACAGTAAATTTAACTGTAAAAATAATGATTTAAATGTGAAACCCTAACCCAGCTAACCCCTCCTAAAATTCACCACACACAAATGTTCAACACTTAAATGGAAAAGGTATAAAACTAAAACAGCTCGACCAACTAACATAAACTCCCGGCCATATTTAACCCTTCCTGCACAACAACTATCCCAAATGTTCATGTTAATTCCAAATGATTGTCCCCCATCAAACCCCGATGCATATTCGTCAGAGGCAGTCATGCAGGGATGGTTTAAGCAACATTAACCCTGTGCCAGTAAGGGTGCTTTCACATGGTGCGGTTTTGGTGCGTTTTGGATGCGGTTTTTGTGCAACAATGTATATCATTAATTGTTGTGCCTTCCTGCACAAAAAAGGCATCCAAAAAAAAAAGCATCAAAACCGCACCAAAACCCTAAATTAGAGTATATGCTGGTCAGTAATCTATGTGATTGATCAGCACTCAGCAGTCACAGAAAGCAGATTGGTAAACCGCAGACTAGAAATAAGCAAAATATTCCCAACTGCACTCCCATAAAAAAAAAAAAAACGCTAAACACTGATGTACATGAACTTAGGAAGACAGTAACACAGGAATGCAAATATGGGTGCACGCCTGTGGAGGCTATACAATAAAGAGGCTCACTAAACAGTACGAAATAGAGAAATCCAGGCAACAGCAAGGCGATAATTTATTCCACAAGCAATGTTTTCTTTCAACAGGTTTGAGGGAGGCTCTTGTTGGAGCTGAAACGTTGCTTGCAGATAGATTATTGCTTTGATGTTGGAAGTGCTGCCTGAATTTCTCTATTTTGGGCAAATCAATGATGCGTCAGTAATCAGCGCTGAAGGGCAGTGATGGTTGTGCATTATTCGTGCAACCGTTGGTTACATTTTTTTAAAAATATTCCTGCACTCTAAAAAAAGCAGATCAGTGAATTGTCACTGTTCAGCAGATAAGGGGGCAGGGATTAGCAGGCAAAGCAAGCTCTGTGTGCCTATAAACTTGCATCTCAGTCATAAACTTGACTCTCCTGCATTCCTGCTTCTTCCCACATTTTGATCCCTGATGATGGCCAGTTGTGGCTGAAACATTGGACCGTGGGAATAATTCCTGCAATATCTCCTATGCATTGTATACACTTGAACAGAGAGCTAATCTTGGATATGACTCTTTGTTAAATAAATCTGTTCTGCGATTCCACAAGGAGTGCCGTGGATTTTTCGATGTTCTGGACTACTGCCAATTGACTTTCCACTGAGCACCCGCCATCTACACAATTTTGCGGCACCATCATTCTCTTTCTATAAACTTGCATCAGAGTTATCTATGTATGGGTAGCATCAGTCATACATGTGTGGGTAAAAAAAATTCTATCCCTGGCCAGTGTTGTGTACACGTCAAAATCGTATGGCATTGCAATGATATACAGTTGCTGTTACTGAGGCAGCTGAACATATAGGTTACCCATAGGGCCAGTTCCTATGTTTTTAACAATCTTGCACTCATAGGGCGGTGTGAGAGTGAAATTTCGAGCTCTCCCCCCCTCCCACCTCCAGTAACATAATGTGACACGATGCGACACACTGCATCACC
>JAODAL010073565.1:0-14692 GCA_025379985.1 Phyllomedusa bahiana
GATGTAAAATTACCAAAAACCCCCAAAATTTTTAGCATAAAATTAATTTTTTTCTTTTAGGGGTGTTAAACGTCTATTGATTTAAATTTTAATAGATGGGTTGTTTGGGGTGATACCAAGTTTGTGTAGCTTTTTTTAATTTTTTATTTTGATTTGTAAAATGGCAAAGGGTGGGGATTTGAATTTTTAATATTTTTTTATAATGGTGGTGGGGGTGTGTTTTGGGGGGGTGGGGCGCCACTCCCCCTTTTGCCTAGGGCCCAAAAGCTGTTTGGGCCCAGAACATTTTTGCATTGTCTTGCGAAATTCCTCCCCCCTAGGAAAGACAGTCAGCATGTATGGGTGTACATGATCTGCAAGGACGGATTTCTATCCAAATCAGTTGAGAGTGCCTTCCACATGGATAGGGGGCCCAGAGAATGCCACAAAAACATTCAGCAAATGATAATGCTACCACTACCAGCTTGTGTTCTTCCAGCAATGGTTGCCGGGTGTTCTCTGATGTTTCCCATCTGACACATCAATATCCATCTATTTAATGAAGCAAAAAATGGGGCTCATTTGAGAAGGCAATTTTTGCCAATTCTGATAGTACTGCGAAAACTGAAGCCTTTTATGCCAATGCAACTTGGCTAACAGAGGTGCAGTGACCATACTTCTGCTTTAAAACTGAAGACTAAGACTAACAACTGTCTAAGTCTTAAACTCTCCTTTTTCCCCCAAAAATCACCAATCAGAGCCCCCTTTCATTTTATTTTTTGCTCTGGGGAAAAATTAAAAGGGATTTTGATGGCTCTAGGGCACAAAGGGAAATTTTTAAAACCCAACAATTTTCACTTTGGGCCCTTTTGCTAACGAACTTTTGTTTGACACATTTTTGTTTGCCCGTGGTTCTTTTTATGGGGAGCTGTTCATCGTACATGTTTGGGCTACCTTTTTGCACGTTTTTTGGCTGGGGGTCGGGCTCAAGGGAGTTGATCTTTTGGGGGGCCCCCCCTACTTACATGAAAAAAATTTCCGGCCCCCCGGACATAAAGGGGGCCCCCCTTTTACCACATAATACAGTGTGTAAAACAGAACGTATTTTTATACAATAGCAAAGAGTCACCCATTTTTCATCTAACACATCATAGACAAAGGGCTAAGTACTCCATCAATATCCCCCCCCCACGGGCCCCCATACAAAATCCCACTCCATGTTTCCCTTGGCAAGCACCTCACCACCTTCTAAATACACCCACAAAAAAAGTAAAATCTAACTCCTAAAACAGGTAAACAGGGACACATGTACGCTGGATTTTACCGGCGCCCAATAAAACCTACAACACCACCATATAAACCCATAGAGGTCCAAACCAGCTCGTAAAACCTACAGCACCGCCCAAAAAGACCACTAGATTCAGACCCACTCAGGTATAACCTACAACACCGCCCTATAAACCCTAGGGTCAGACACCAGCTCAGGGGAAACTACAACACCACCATATAGAACCACATAGAGGCAGACACCACTCAGATAACTACCCAAAAGCCATATAGAGACCACAGAGAGGGAGAAAACCACTCAGTATAACCTACAACACCGCCATAAGAGACCAATAGAGGTCAGACAAACCACTCAGGTATAAAACCCTTTAACACCGTCATATAAGACCACAAGAGGTCAGACACCAGCTCAGGTATAACCTACAACACCGCCATATAGAGACCACAAAGAGGGTCAGAACCCCCTGCAAAGGGTATAACCTACAAAAAACCGCCATATAGAACCACAGAGAGGTCAGACACCCAGCTCGTAAAACCTAAAACACTCCCATATAGAGCCCACAGAGATTTAGACACCAGCTCAGGTATAACCTACAACCCCCATACAAACCCAAACAAGAGGTCCAACACCAGTAAATTTCAAAACCTAAAACCCACCAAAAATAGAGACCACAAAAGGGGTCAGACACCCACAGTAAAATCTAAAAACACCACCACAAAACCACATAGAGGCCCCCACCCCATTCAGGTAAACCTTCAACACCGTCAAAAAAGCCACATAGAGGTCAACACCACCCAGGTAAACCTACAACACCGCCATATAAGACCACAAGAGATCAGACCCCAGTCGGTATAACCTACAACACCCCATATGAGACCACATAGAGGTAACACCACTCAGGTATAACCTTCAACAGGTCATAAGAGACCACAAGAGTCAGACACCAGCCAGGTTAACTTACAACCCTGCCCATATAAGACCAAAGAGGTCAAACCCCCATAAAACCTACAACACTGCCATAAGAGACCACAGAGATTTCAGACACCAGCTCGGTAAAACCCTTTCAACACTCCCATACAGAGACCACAAAAACCAACACCAGCTCAGGAAAACCCTACAACACCACCACAAGAGACCACAAAGGGGTCAGACACCAGCACAGGTAAATCACAACACCACCAACATAGAGACCACAAAAGGGGCCAACACCAGTTCGGGTAAAACCCTTCAACACCGTCATTAGAGACCACAAAAGGGGGTCAACCCCCAGCTCGGGTAAAAACCCTTTAAAACACTGCCAAAAAAGAGACCACAAGAGGTCGACACCCTTGGGTATAAACCACAACACCCCCAATAAACCACAAGAGTCAGACACCCCACTCAGGTAAACCCTACAACACTCCCATAAGGCCCACAGAGATTCAGCCCACTCAGTAAAACCTACAAAACACCGCCATATAAACCACATAGAGGTCGACACCACTCGGGGTAAACCTAAACACTGCCATAAGAGACCACATAGAGGTCCAACACCACTCAGGTTAATCTAAAACACCACCACATAGAGCCCAAAATAGAGGTCCAACACAACTCAGGTATAACTTACAACACCGCCACAAGAACCACATAGAGGCAACACCACTAGGTAAACCACAAAAAACCCATATAAACCCACATAGAGATCAGACCCCACTCGGTTCCACATCACATTACGTGAAAAAACAGCACGATCCAATATAGAAGAAAAATAACCCCTGAAATCAGGGCTCACCGGAATTCTTTTTTTGATGAGTCTTCTCTATTCTCTCATGATCGTTCTTTTTCCCCCTTTTCCTTGCATCCGTTCCACACCGCCATGATGACTTGTCCCGGCCACACTCATCCCTGCAGAAATTACACACAAATTTTTTTTAAATCCTAAATTTTCCACTCTCTTTGTCTATTCCTTCCCTGTAAAAGCTTCCCAGGGGGGGGAGACGGTACAAGCCAAACTTAAGGCCTAGTATCCTAAAGGTTTGGAAGGTGGGGAAGGACTAACCCCCTGGAGAAAATGCACAAATATGGGGTGCTGCCCCTCAATTATTTACCAGTAGGAACAAGACCCTAGGTAGGGAGGCAAATGGCAAGGCCCCCTCTGAGGTAGGTGGTTTTTTTCCCCCGTAAGGTAAGCTTAGGAAGGTGTTGGTGAGTCCCATTATTAAGCTGTAGGGATTAGGGTCCCCTTTATATAGCTCAAGCATTAAGGGACCCCCTTTAGGGAAACAGCAGTTAGGGGTTCCGAAGTAGTATACAGGCAAGTTTAAAGGGGTCCTTTAGGTAGTTTTCCCGCAGTTAGGGGTCTCCTTTTGGAGTATACAGGTAGTTAGGGGCCTCCTTTTGCTAGGGCAGAAGTCAGGGGCCCCCCCTTTAGAAATGTGTAGGGAGTCAGGGCCCCCCTTTTTTATTTTTGGAGCCAGGGGCCCCCCTTTAGTCAAGCCCCCCTGTAAGGGTACAAGGCTCCCTTTAGGGAGCCAGGCCCCCCGGGTAGTCAGGGCCCCCCTTTAGGAGTCAGGGGCCCCCCTTTAGGGAGCCGGGCCCCCCTTGTAGTCAGGGCCCCCCTTTAGGTAGCCAGGGCCCCCTTTGTAGTCAGGGCCTCCTTGTAGTCAGGGCCCCCTTGTAGCCAGGGCCCCCCTTAGGTAGCCAGGGCCCCCCCGTAGGTAGCCAGGGCCCCCCTGTAGGGAGCCAGGGCCCCCCTTTTAGTCAGGGCCCCCCCTTTTACCAGGGCCCCTTGTAGCCAGGGACCCCTTGTCCGGGCCCCCCCGTATCCAGGGACCCCCCTTGTGTCAGGGCCCCCCTTGTAGCCAGGACCCCTTTTTATCACCCCCCCCTCTTATAGCCAGGGACCCCCTGTAGTCGGGCCCCCTTTTTAGCCAGGGACCCCCTTGTAGCCAGATCCCTTTTTTAAAACAGGGCCCCCCTTTTACCCGGCTCCCCTTGTAGCCGGGACCCCCGTATCTGGGGGCCCCCCCTTTTTGCCCGGACCCCCCTTTTAAATCAGGGCCCCCCCTTTTCCGTGACCCCCTATCAGGGGCCCCCCTTGTAGCCAGGGACCCCCTTTGTAGCCAGCCCCCCCTTTACCAGGGCCCCCCTTGTAGTCAGGGCCCCCCCTTAATCAGGGGGCCCCCCTTTTTGTCAGGGCCGCCCTTTTAGCCAGGGACCCCCCCTAGCAGGGCCCCCCCCCTTTTAGCCAGGACCCTTTGTATCGGGGCCCCCCCTTTTTGCCAACCCCCTGTAGTCAGGGCCCACCCTTGTAGCCAGGACCCCCTTTGTAGGTAGTTAAAAAAAAAAAAACAACAAACAGCCACCTGGCTCTGGCTCCGGCTCCGGTGTCCCGCCCCCCTGACTGCGCCGGCCTCTAACTTTCCGCCCTCATAGGCGGGGCAGTGATTGACGTCACCGGGGCCGCCACCCATAGGGGCCGGCCCCGGGGGGAAAGAAGGCCAAAAGCCTTCAACCTGCCCGGGGGAAACAGCGAGCGCAGCGCTTGGGCACGTCTCCGCTGCACCGCGCAGTCCCGGGAGTCAGGGTACCGGGCGGGTCTCTGGGCCTCGGGACCAGGGGCCTGGGCGTCTATGACCGGGGTGCGCGGCCCGGGCCCCGGGGTGCACGGCACCCCGCCCCCGGGGCCCCCACGGCTTGGGGGGCCCACCAGGGGGTTCACCGATCCCCCCGGCCCAGTCCAGCCTGCTTGTCCACCTACCCGACTTTTTACCTCTTACATCAATGACACGTGGATTTTTTTTTCACATTTCAAAATTTGCAAAGGGGAGTTTGTCCACTCAATGTATATACTAACATAAATCAAAAAACCTTCCTTTTTGGGGCAATTGGGTTTTCAAAATTATTTATATTTTCCAAATGCCAAATAATAGAGAGAAAAATTTTTTAAGCATTTGTATCATTTTCTTCAAGTCAAAGTTTGCATGCACTAGACTATATGTCTTTAAACATTTGGGGACAGCCCAAAATATGTTTAATGTCTTTGGAAGCTTTTGATAGGTTTATTGGTAACACTGAGTTAATTACAGAAAAAACTGTGATGTATTTTAAAATTGCACACCAAAAACAAAACTGCTTCATTGAACATCAGGGAGAGTCAAAGAAATCACCAAGATATCAGGAAAGAATTGTCTTGCACAATCTGGATACCTTGGGGGAAAATTTTCCAGATACCTAAGGGTGCCTCATTCACGTGCAAAAAATTATACACAAGTACAAAAAGAGGGGAATGTCCACCCAAATTGCGGGAAAAATTGCTTTGTCCGTTTTGGCTACAGATCTATGCTAGGGATGGGCTGCACCTAAAGGGGGGGGTGCAGCTGTTTTGGGGAGGAAAAAATTTGGCCAGGAAGTTGAGGAATATTAAACTAGGGGACGGGGGGGAGGGTAACTACACATAAGCATCAAGATATGAAGATAAGAGCTGGGAATAGGAAAAAATCGGGGGTGGGGTTGGGGGGGAGGGGGTGTAGCAATAGATAAAAAAGATCAGAGAAAGGAAAAAAAAACTGAAAAATCTATAAATTGCATGCTGACCAATGCCAGGAGTCGACCAACAAAATTAATGAACTAGAAGTTTTTAATAGCGAAGAAAATATGACATAGTGGGGATAATTGAGACATGGCTGACGAGAGCTACACTGGGCGTTAACTTGCAGGGTACATCTATTTAGAAAGGATGAAAAAACCGGAAAGGGGGAGGTGCTGTCCTATGTAAAATCCTTTCGAACCAACCGCGGGAAGAATGGGTACATAAGAACATTGGAATCTTTAGGGTAAATATACATGGGGGAAACAAAAAACAAATAAACTAATAGGGTCTGCAAAGGGCCCCCAAATATAACAGAACCCCTGGAAAAAAGTACTCCTCAGGCAAAAAAAATAGGGGCAATCAGAATGAGGTTATTATTATGGGCGACTTTAACTATCCAGAACAATTGGGAATCTGAAGCTGTAGCTTCAAAAAGGAAACAGGTTTTTTCAATAACTAATATAATTACCTTTGCCAAATGGTCGGGAACCGACTAGAGGAAAGCCCTTCTAGACCTATATTAACTAATAGACCTGACAGAGTAACAAAGGTTCAGGTTGAGGGCACCTAGGGAATAGTGACCAAAATATAAAAATTTCCGTTACCTTTCAATAGTTTTTTGTCAAGGACCCACAAAAACACTAAATTTTTAGGAAGGCTAATTTTATTTGCTTAGGAGGCCCCAAAACCGTATTGACTGGGACAATGTTTTTAAATTGGCAAAACTAATAATAAATGGGATTTTTTTTAAAAACATCCTATACCACTGTGAGGTCATACCTAATGGTAATAAAAAAAATTTAGAAACAGGAAAACCCAATGTGGATAAACAGGGATTAAAAGGCAAAAAAAACAAAAAAAAAGGGTTTTCACCTACTAAAAAGGAGGGCATGAAGAGGCACTAAAAAAAAGGGGAAAAAAATAAAGTGTGTAAAAATAAAGATAAAGGAAGCAAACGGAACGGAAAAACATATTGCTATAGAAAGTAAAACAACCCCCAAAATTTTTTTTTAACTATATAAATAGAAAAAGTTTAAAAACAAAAATGTTGGCCCTTTGAAAAATACTGGGGAGAGACGAAGGGCGATGAAAAAAACAAACGTTTTAAACACTTTTTCTCCACTTAATTTTTCCGAGGAGGGATGACCTTCCGTTGAACAAGAGAGGGAAACCCAACTTAAAAGTTTCTTGTCTAACCCCGAAGAATGCAGCCCCTTAGGAAAGATTAAAATAGACAAATCCCCAGGGCCAGATGGCATAACCCCCCCTGCCTAAAGAGTTAAGTGATGTCATAGATACCCCTATTCAAAAATTCAGGGCTGTCTAATAACGGGGTAGCCCAAAGGATTGACCATAGCAAATGTGGGCCAATATTCAAAAAGGGGGCAAAAAGTATCCAGGAAACAAAAGGCCAAAGCTAAAAACCCCGTTGTAGGTAAAATTTTTTGAAGGTTTTTTCAGAGATGCTATCCGGAGTATCTCACTGAAAATAAATGTATAACGCCTTTTCCCGCATGGGGTTTTGAAGGATCGTCCCCCTCAAACTAATCCCCCACTTCTATAGGAAGTCAGTGCTAGACTGGATCGGGGGGAGGCACGGATGTCATATATCTAATTTTTCTAAAGCCTTTTTTTACTGCCAATTAAAAAAAGGGTTGGGAATAAAATGAGAAGCTTGGGACTGGGGAAAATGTTGCAATGGGTAAGTAATGTCTCACGATAGAAAACAAAGGGGAGAAAATTTAAAGGACATACTCAGCCTGGACCTGTTACTAGTGGGGGACCACAAGGTCAGTATTTTTGGGCCCTATCCTCTTTTAAAATTTTCATTAAAAAATCTTACCAGGAATACACATAGAATACGTCTTTCAACATACTAAGCTCTTAAATAATCAACACAATAGAGGATAATATGTTATTACAAAGGAAATTGGATAATTTGGGGGCCTGGCAGGGAAATGGCAATGAGGTTTAACACTAAAATCAAGGTTATGCAAAGGGGGAAAGAAATCCATTACAGATTACATTTTAAATGGGAAAAAACACTGGGGGAAAAGGCAGGGGGAAAGGGCTTTTTAATCCGGGGGACAGTAAACTTAATTGTACAGCCAGTTCAACAGCAACTGCCCAAGGGAATAGGATCATGGGGGGCATTAAAAGGGGCATAGATGCACATAGAAACATTATTTCCCATTATACAAGTCACGGTTGACCACACATGGGAAATTGTTTTTACAGTTTTTGGGCACCAGTGCACAGGAAAGACAAGTAAACTTTTAACAGGTACAAAGGGGGGGCAACAAAAAAAATAAAAAATCTGGGGTGGACTACAGTACACAGAAAATTTGGGAAGATTAGGGGTTTTTAAGTTTTAAAAAAAGAAGGGTTCGGGGCACATAAATAAATTTTTAAATACATCCAAAAGGGCAATATAGAGATCCCCCCAAGATTTTTTAACCAGGGCGATCTAGAACAAGGGGGCATCCTTTACGTCTTGAGGAAAGAAATTTCTAATAAAAAATAGAAAGGGATTCTTTTCTGTAAGAGCGGGGAACTAGGGAAATTTTCTGCCAAGGGACTGTCAGGGGAATTCAATAACCCTTCAAAAAGGGGTTTTGGGTGCATTTCAAACGTAAAATAAACAAGTTATAGTGACTAGGGTCAGGAGGGGGTCATTTATCCAGGGGTTTTTTTTGATTGTCAGATTTGGGTCAGGGGGGAAATTTTTCCCTAAAATGAGACAATTTGGGTTCTACCTCATTGGGGTTTTTGCCTTTCCCCTGGATCAACACCCTTTGCACAACAGGGTAACTAATGGACACTTGACTTTTTTTAGCCTTCAAACTATGAAACTATAAAATATGTGCATATAACCCAAAAAAAAAAGGCAAAAGACTTGTAAGATCTGGGGAAATGGTAATATTATTTTTTATCCACATGAAAACAGGCTGAAGGCCACTCAGCCATGAAGAAGATTCGCAAAAGAAAAAAAAAAGCCAGATTAAGTTTGCAAATGCACCAGGAACAAAGACCTACATTTTTGGAACATGCCTGTGGTCTGATAAACTAAAATTTAAATTTTTTCCTAATGACATTGTTCATTTGGAGCAAAAAGGGGGAAACTTGGAAGCCAAAGAAAAACCACCCAACTTGAAAAACGGGGTTTTAAAAGATCAAATTTGGGGGTTTTTTTTGCTGCAGGGCGGACTCGTCACTTCCCCAAAAAGATGGGAAACATGAGGAAAATGAATAGTTTTTAATACTGAAGCACCAAGACACACCCGGGAAATTAAAGCTTGGGCGGAAAGGGTCTCCCAAAGGAAATGGCCCAAGCATACTACAACTCTTACAAAGGGCTTAAAGGAATAACAAGTCAAGTTTTGGGGTGGCCATCACAAAGCCCGTTTTAATCCTATTAAAATTTATGTGCAACGCTGAAAAGGCAGGTGTGACCAAAGGGTACCATAACAAGTTAACGTCCCGACATGACGGGATCCAAGGGACCCCCGCAACGATGGTGAACCACGCCGGGGGAGGGGAGTCTAAGTATGCCCCGGGTTTTTTCCCCAAGCCCCCCCGCAAAGGGGGATGGATTTAAACGCGGGGGGAGTCTACCAGGTCGCAAAACCCCGAGGGAACTTGCTTGCGGAGGCAGCCAAATTTTTTCGGGTACAAAATTGTAAACAGCTCGTAGTCACAGGCAGAAGGTCGGGACGGGCGGCAGGGTTCTTTGGTCGGGACAGGCAAAGATCAGGGCAGGCGGCAGAATTCGTGGTCAAAAACAAGAAAAAGGCCCGGGTAAAAACGTAGACAAACTAGACAACTGGGAACGCTTTCTCAAAGGCAAGGCACAAAGACCCGGGCGGGGAAAATTGGGGAAAAGCGCCCAGGTAATAAGAGGCAGTGCCCGGCAATTAGCCAATTCCCGGGGTGCACTGGCCCTTTAAATTTCTCAGAGCCCCCAGGTGGGACGCGCGCATGGGGCACAGGAGGTCGGGAACCAGAGCGCGGCCAGGGAAAGTACTGACGCGCAGGGGGATAGTGCCCCGTCGCCACACCCGGCAGCAGGGGCCCCCCGTCCCGGTAGAGGGGCCCCAGGACAGCGAGCGCCTTTTTAAACAGTACCCCCCACCCCCCTTAGCCACCCTTCTTCCTGGCCTGGGGGGAATTTCTGCAGCAACTCACGGGCCCAATGTTGTCCCCGGCTCCCTAATCTTTCTTCAGGACCAAAAATCCTTCCAGCGATAAGAAATCCGCTTTCCCCCCCGATAGCTTCATATCCGGATCTCATTTACAGTGAAAAGGCCACTCAGCCAGAAGAACAACTAGCAAAAAAACATAAAAGCCAGATTAATTTTTTGCAAATGCACACGGAACAAAGACCTATATTTTGGAGACATGTCCTGTGGTCTGAGAAATAAAATGTAAATGTTTTTCCATAAAAGACCCTTGTTTCATTTTTGGGGAAAAAGGGGGAAACTTGGAAGCCTATGAAAACCATCCTAACTGTGAAACCCCGGGGGGAACAAATATATTTTGGGGTTTTTTTGGCAGACGGGCTCGCACTTTTACAAAATAGATGGGCAACAAGAGGGAAAGATGAATATTTTTCAAAACGAAGATCCAAGACATCAGCCAGGAATTAAAGCTTGGGCGGAAAAAAGGGTCTTCCAAATGGACAAATGGCCCAAGCATACTGACAACCTTACAAAGTGGCTTAAGGAAAACCAAGTCAATGTTTTGGAGTGCCAACAAAAGCCCCCATCTCAAACCTATTGAAAAATTTTTGGCAAAGCTGAAAAGGCAGGGGTGAGCAAGGTGACCTATACACATGTTTAACGTCCCGCGAAAGTGGATCCCCGGACCCCCCAAGCGATGGTGTAAGCCAGCCAGGACGAGTCAAGTATGTCCCGGTTTTTTACCAAGCCCGCCAAAAGCGGGATGACTACTGCGGCGGAGTCAAACCAGGTCCTACCCCTGACGTGACTTGCTTTGGAGGCACCGAGGTGTTGCGTGGTACAGAATCGTAAAAAGGGCTCGTACCCGGGGGACAGGCAGAAGGACGGGACAGGGGGTTGGGGGGTTCTGGTTGTGCCAGGCAAAGACGGGGGCAGGCGCAGAGATTGTGTCAGGAGACGGATGCAAAAGGTAGGGTCCCGGGTAGATCAGAACTAGAAAACGGGGGAATGTTTTCTCAATAGGCAAGGCAAAAGACCCGGGGCAGGGAGTGGGCGGAAGCGCCCAGGTAATAAGGGCAGTGCCCGGCAATTAGCCAATTACCGGTGCACGGGCCCCTTTTAAATTTCTCAACCGCCGCGGGGGGACCACGCACGGCAGCAGAGGCTGCAAAGACATAGGAGCGCGCCCCGGGGAGTACTGACGCGCAGGGGGATTTTTCGCCCGCAGCCGATGCCCCGGCAGCAGCGCACTCGTCCCAGTAGCAGGGGCAAGGCAGAGCTGCGGGGCCGTTTGCAAAGTACCCCCCCCCCCCCTTGCCATCCTCTTCTTTCCCGGGCCTGGGGGAAATTTTTGCGCAACTCACGGCCAGGGTGTTGTCCTCGGCTCCCAAGATCTTTCTTTAGGCCAAACTCCTTCCGTCGATAAGAAATGCCCCCTTTCCCCTGATATCTTCATATCCGGATCTCATTTACAGTGAAGAAGGGCCCCTCAGCCCCGAAAAGCATTACTGCAAAAGAAACATAAAAGCCAGATTAATGTTTTTAAATGCACACAGGAACAAAGACCTACATTTTTGGGGGACAGTCCTGTGGTCCCCGATGAAACTAAAATGTAAATGTTTTTCCATAATGCCCTTGTTCATTTGGAGCAAAAAGGAGAACTTTGGAAACCTATGAACACCATCCCAAAATGTGAAACAGGGGGGAACAGATCAAAAGTGGTTGTTTTTTCTGCAGGACGGACTCGTGCACTTCACAAAATAGTGGCATCATGAGGAAAAGAAAATGTTTTAAAACGAAGCATCCAAGACACGCCCGGAAGTTTTAAAAAAACTTGGGCGGAAAAGGGTCTTCCCAAAAGGACAATGGCCCAAGCATACTGACAAAAGCTTACAAAGGGCTTTTAAAGGGTAACCAAGTCAATTTTTTTGGAGTGGCCAAACAAAGCCCTGATCTCAATCCTATTGAAATTTATTGCAACGCTGAAAAAGGGAGGTGTGAGCAAAGGGGACCTATACACATGTGTAACGTCCCCCCGGGCTTTGAATTTGGGTCCACTGGGCCCCCCCCCAAGCAAAAAGGGGTAAGCCACGCCAGGGAGCGGAGTCTAAGTAGTTTCCAGTTTTCACCCAAGCCCGCCGCAAAGCGGATGGGCTTACTCGCGGGAGTCCACCAGATCGTACCCCGACGTTACTTGCTTGCGGGGGGCAGCCGAGGTGTTTCATGGTACAAAAACGAAGACAGGCTCGTATCGGGGGGAGGCAGAAGTCGGGAAAGCGGCAGTTCGGTTTTTGGGCAGGGAGAAGGGCAGGGCAGGGGGGCAGAGATTCCCCTGGTCGGAACAAAGCAAAATTTGGGGGAAACAAAGGTAGAAACGAACAGACAACTGGAACCTTTCTCATAGGGAAGGCACTAAAAAATCCGCAAGGGGCAACGCCCAGGTAAATAGAGAGGCCCGGGAATTAAGCCCAATTTCGGGGCCTGGGCCCTTAAATTTCTCAGGCCCCGCTGGGGACGCGCGCTCGGGGAGCAGAGGGGCAAGACCAGGGGCATGGGCCCGGTGATACTGCACGCAAGGGATAGGCGCTCTCGCCGATGCCCCGGGCAGCAGCGCATTTTGCCCGGTAGAAAGGAAGGCAGAGCTGCGGCCCTTTTTGCAACAAAAACCCCCACCCCCACCCCTTACCCACCTCTTTTTCCTGGCCGGGAGGAATTTCTGCAGCAACTCAGGTCCGGGATGTTTCCCCCCGGCTCCCAAGATCTTTCTTCAGGACCAAACTCCCTTCCCCGTCGATAAAAAATGCCGCTTTCCCCTGATAGTCTTTATACCCGGGCACATTTTCAGTGAAGAAGGCCACCACCCTGAAGAAGCTATTACCGCAAAAGAAACATAAAAAACCAGATTAATGTTTTCAAATGCCACGGAACAAAGACCATAATTTGAGAATTCCTGTGGCATAAACTAAAATGAAATGTTTTTCCATAAGACCATGTTACATTTGGAGCAAAAAGGGGGAAACTTGGAAACCTTGAACCCACCCAATGGAAAACGGGGAACAGCATCATATTTGTGGGGGTTTTTTGCTGCAGGGCGGACCCGGCACTCAAAAATAAAATGGGATAGAGGGAAAAATGAATATATGTTAATACTGAAGCATCTCAAACATCACCAGGAATTTAAAGCTTGGCGGAAATGGGTTTCCCCAAAAGGGCAATGCCCGAAGCAACTGAAAACTGCTTACAAAGTGGCTTAAGGATAACCCAAATCAATGTTTTGGAGTGGCCACAAAAGCCCTACTCAATCCATTGAAAATTTAGGCAAACAAAAGGCAGGTGTAAGAAAGGTGACCTATACACTTTGTAACGGTCCCGGACGTAAAGTGGATCCACGGACCCCCGCAACGAGGGTGTAAGCCACCCCGGGGGAGGGGGAGTCTAAGTATTCCCGGGGTTTTTCCCCCAGACCCGCCCCAAAGGGGATGGACTTACGCGGCGGATCTACCGGGTTTCGCTACCCTTGACGTATTTGTTTTGCGGAGGCAGCCGGGGTTGTTGCAGGGTACAAAATTGTAAACAGGCTCGTATCGGGGACAGGCAAAAGGGTGGGGACAGGCGGCATGTTCGGGGTTGTGGACGGGCAAAGGTCAGGGGGGGCGGCAAGATTCGTGGTCGGGAGAGGGGAAGCAAACGGAAGGGTACAGGGTAGATCACAACAACAACGGGAACGCTTTCTCATAGGCAAGGCACTAAAGATCCCGGCAGGAGGGGGGCGGAAGCGCCCAGGTAATAAAAGGGGCAAAAACCCGGGCAATTAGCCAATTACTGGTGCCTGGCCTTTTTTAAATTTCTCAAGCCCCCGCGGGGGAACGCGCCATGGGGCCGGGAGGCTGCAAAGACACAGACGCGGCCAGGTGAGTACTGACACGCAGGGGGATGATGCCCCTCCCCGAAAGCCCCGGGCAGCAGCGGCACTCGTCCCGGTAGCAGAGGCAAGGGACAGGCGCGGGCCTTTGCAAAGTACCCCACCCCCACCCCTTAGCCATCCTCTTCTTCCTGGCCTAGGAATTTTTTCAGCAAACCAAAGGGGCCAGGTGTTGCCTCCGGCTCCCAAGATCTTTCTTCAGGACCAAACTCCTTCCATCGATAAGAAATGCCGTTTCCCCTGATATCTTCATATCCGGGTCACATTTAAGTGAAGAAGGCCCCAGCCCTGAAGAAGCTATTACTGCAAAAGAAACATAAAACCAGATTAATGTTTTTTAAAAGCACACAGGAAAAAGACCTATATTTTGGAGACTGCCTGTGGTCTATGAAACTAAAATTTAAATGTTTTTCCATAATGACCATTGTTACATTTGGACAAAAAGGGGGAAGCTTGGAAGCCATGAACACCATCCCAAAGTGAAACACGGGGGAGCAGCATCAATTGTGGGGTTTTTTTGCTGCGGACGGACTCTGCACTTTTACAAAATAATGGCATCATAGGAAAGATGAAATGTGTCAAAACTGAAGCACTCAAACACAGCAAAAGGGAATTTTAAACTTGGGCAATGGGTCTTCCAAATGGACAATGGCCCCAAGCAAAATGATAAACCTTACAAAGTGGGTTAAGGATAAAACCCAATCAATGTTTTTTTAGTGGCCATCACAAAACCCCCATCCAATCCATTGAAAATT
>JAODAL010073566.1:0-14691 GCA_025379985.1 Phyllomedusa bahiana
TTTTTTCCCAAATTCTGTTTCAAAGTTGTTACTGGGTTCATTTGGAGTCAAATTCAGGGTGTGTATTTATCATATACAGATATCTTCATCAAACATGTTGTACATTTAGAACAAACAGAAAGTCAGACAGAGAGGGGCAGGCTCTTCACCTGCGAGTGGCAGTGGCACAAACATTCCAGGCCCAGGTCGCAGCACAGCAAGGGGACGTCGCAGCAGGGGACACTGGGTGGGGCCCACAACTGCCGCTGTCATCTAGCGGCCGTGTGTTGTTCAGCAACCCAAATGTTCTTGATTGGTTGACTAGGTCATCCACTTCCTCCAGATGACATCTGACAACCCCAGTCAAGAGTCAGTGGGAACGTCAGACACAACCCTTAGTTGGCAGGGCCCCGGGGAGCGGGTCAGCGGCCCTACCTGTCCTCAACCCACCTTTGTCCCATCCGGTTCCCTCAGCCAGAGATCTATTATGTGGTCTGTGTTTCCAGCGCCACTAAATAGCGAGGATGAACAATTTGAGGGGGGCAGTCAGCAGCTACTTGGAAGCGAAGAAATGGGCAAAATCCTCTGCTTCTTGCAGTAACAGGAAAGTATAGATGTTGAGAGTGGAAATGGGAGGTCATGTTGTGAGAGGTCACCCCTCTGCATACCAAGACCGGTGATGAGGACAGAAAGTAACGATGAAACACAAATAGATGATGGTGTAGCCGACCGCACGTGGGAGCCGGGTGAGGCTAGGGCTTCCTCTTGGTCTGGTGAAGGGGGGGTCAGCTTGCGGGTCAGGGAGCGGCGCAGGCAGCAAGGGGGTCGTGTAGCCTGTGGTCAGCGGGAAATAGCAGCAGTGTGAGGTCGGGAGCCAAGCGGCCACGGGTAAAAACCCGCTTCGCAGGTCCAAGAAAGTAGCGGCACAGGGGGTCAGCAAGGCAGCGGCGGCAGTAGTCACTCAGTGCAGAGCGTTGGCGGTAAAAATCCGATACTCGGCGGTGTGGCAGTTCTTTTGCTAAGACACCGGAGGAGCCGAATATGGGTACATGTAGAATCTGTGGGCAGAAAGTGAAGCGTGGCCAGGGAGAAAAACTTTGGAAACCACGTCCCTGCGTCAACACATGCATCGTCACCATCCGGTGGCCTGGGAGAAACGGGCTCAGATGGGTGGCCATCCTGCCGCCGCAGCAACAGCAGCAGCACCCGCCCATGGCACGCATGCCATTGCAGCCGTCAAGGCTCCACCACCTCTGCAGAAGGGAGCTGTTTCTCTTTGACATCATCCCCCGGGTTTCCAGATGCTCCTGCTCCTCGCTACCATGGCGCCAGCAGTCATTAAAGCGAGGCTTGCAAAGAGACAACAGTATGCGTCCAACCATCCTAAGGTGCAGAAGCGACCGTACTCCTGTCCAAGTTGCGGGTTTGCTGCAGTCCCTCCCTTTCCAATGGTGGACTCTGCACCATTCAGAGAACTAAGGGCTTGTGCCGAGCCGAGAGGGGAGAGTTTAAAAAGCCGTAATTTTTCTTTTCCAAAAAGGCAGTACCAGCACTTTATACATATGTAGAACAGAAGGTGGGCCAGTCCTTGAGCTTATCGTTTTGTTCCAAGGTGCACGGCTGCACGGACAATCGGGAGCTGTAACACGGTCAGGGCCAGTACATGTCCATTTACAGCCCACTGGGTGAATGTGCTTCCACCCCAGGCACCCCAACAACTTGGGCAGGAGACGCCGCTTTCTCCACCACGTTGGAAAACTGCGGCTTCTGCGCCAATGTCCCGCCTCCTCCTCCTCCACCACCACCACCATTCAGCCTCCACAAGTACTTGCTCATCATACCACATGTGTAGGGCACAGCGGTGTCACCAGTTTACACCTGGTTGCCTCGGCGAACGAAGTCACACAGGGGAGGAACTGCCCCGCGTCATGCAGCAAGAAATCGATGGTGGCTTTCTCCGCGCCAACTGCAAATCGGAACCATGGTGACGGACAATGGGAGAACATGGTGTCCACGCTGCACCGAGGAGGGATGATCCAGGGCGCCTGCATGGCGCAGTGTTCAATCGGGTTGTGTAAAAGGTTCCTGAAGATTTAAAAAATGGCCAGGAAACTGGCATGAAACTTCATCCATTCCTACAAAGCCAGGAACACCCTCCTAGAGTTGCAGCGGCAGAACGGCCTCCCCCAACACACTCTGATAATGAATGTTTCCACCCGTTGGAATTCCAGCCTGCACATGTTGGCCCGACTGAAAGAACAGAAAAAGGCCATTAACGATTTTTGATGATCCAGGTGGACAGGAGTACTCCCCTGTGTAACTTGATGTCAGCCATGGCAGCTCATGCGTGACACCTGCCGTTTGTTGAGGCCATTCGAGGAGGCCACATTATTTGTCATCGCCAGGACTACGGGATGAATAACATAAATCCACTGCTTCATGTCCGGAAACAGATGCTGAAAAATCTGTCTGGGCAGGACTGAGACGTGGCGACTACATCTCGTGGCCACATGAGTCCGCTGGGGACTAAAAATGGAGGAGGAGGAGGACATTGGAGCAAAGCATTGTCTGGTGAAATAAGTGGATTTTCTACCCAGTTGACAAAAGAGGAGGAGCAGCTGGAGAGGTAATGGAGATGAAGGAAGACGAGCAAAATGACCTGCAAGCACCGTGGCAGTATACAGTGGAGATGGAGCAGGGAGCCCTCGGAGTCACTTGTGCAGATGGCCCGCAGCATGCTGATTTGCCTGGCTAGTGACATCCGGATAGCACATCCGGCAGAGGGATGACTTCTGGCTCTCCACCCAAATTGGACCCTCGCTACCGGTCCAAAATGGAGCCTTTTCCCACTATTGAGAGGGAGGAAAAAACTCAAATACTATAAGGAAATCCTCCGTAGTCAGTTGGCCGCTGCCCATGTGCGGCATCGTCCCTCCTCTGACAGGTCTGACTTGTGGATTCTTCAGCGCTCACGTACTAATGCCGCGGCTGCCGGGGGAAGGTGGAGGGGTCGGAGAAGTACCAGCTCCATCAGCAGCAACCTAAGTCTGGAGTCACTGATGAGCAGCATTCCTTCACCCGCCTAGTGAGGAGGGCAGTCGCCAGCAGCAGCAGCAGCAGCGGGACCTGGAGAAGACCCTGAACCAACAGGGGGTTGGCCTACTTGGAAAGCACTCTGCCACCCCAGTTAGAAGATCGCTGGACTACGGGGCAGTCAAACGGATGTGGGGCCGCAACTTGCCGAGTTTGCAGTGGAGAAGCTGTCCTGCCCGGCCATAGTGTGGCATAAAGAGCGGGTGTTCAGTGCGGCGGGGCCCTCGTTACCCCAAGGAGACCCGCTTGTCCATGGAAATGTGGAACGACTGACCTTTGTCAAGATAAATCAGGTGTGGATCGGCCAGGATTTCCACACACCAATCCCTTTTAGAAATCAGACTACATCGGGCCATGACGCCTCACCCCAACTGAGAAAATGAGTCTGGGGTTTAAACTACCTGCCTCAGCCACTATTTTGAGCCGCCACCCTCCTGATGCCACACATCTGCTGCCAGTTTCTCCGTCTGCCACCAACCATCTTTACCAGGGGCTGGTATTGCCACCCACCTCCACACTCTGTCATTGGGGCCACTGTCGACCTCATGCGCTTCTGTGGCTGCTGCCGTGACCTCCACACTGTGTCATTGTGCCACTCTCTGACCTCATACTGTTGCTCCTACCGCCGTCACCTCAACTCTCTGTCATTGTGCCACTCTGTGGCCTACTCCAGTTTTTGCCACCTCCAGAATGTGATTGTGCCACTGTCTGACCTCATGCTGCTGCTGCTGTTGATGCCGTTTAACTCCACACTGTGTCATTGTGCCACTCGTTTGGGCCTATTCCTGTTTTTGGGCCCCCTCCAGAATGTCATTGGCCCCCTGTCCTGACCTCATGCTGCTGCTGGCCGTCACCTCCACTCTCTGTCATTGTGCCACTCTGTGGCCTACTCCAGTTTTTGCCACCTCCAGAATGTAATTGTGCCACTTTCTGACCTCATGCTGCTTTTGTGGCTGCTGCCGCGACCTCCACACTGTGTCATTGTCCCATTCTGTGGCCTACTCCTGTTTTTAACAAAACCCCAGAATTAATTGTTCCACTTTCTGACCTCATGCTGCTGCTGTGGCTTCTGCCGTGACCTACACACTCTGTCATTGTGCCACTGTCTGACCTCATGCTGCTGCTGTGGCTGCTGCTGTGACCTACACACTGTGTCATTGTGCCACGTCGACCTCATGCTGGCTGTGGCTGCTGCTGTGACCTCCACACTGTGTCATTGTCCCACTCTGGCCTACTCCTGTTTTTGCCACCTCCAGAATGTCATTGTGACACTGTCTGACCTCATGCTGCTGCTGGGCTGCTGCCCCTGACCTACACACTGTGTCTTGTCCCACTCTGTGGCCTACTCCTGTTTTTGCCACCTCCAGAATGTCATTGGGGGCCACTGTCTGACCTCATGCTGCTGTGTGGCTGCTGCCGCGACCCCTCCACACTGTGTCATTGTCCCATTCTGTGGCCTAACTCCTGTTTTTACCACCTCCAGAATGTCATTGTGCCACTGTCCCGACCTGATGCGCTGGGTGTGGCTGCTGCCGTGACCTACACCCCTGTGTCATTGTGCCCACGTCTGACCTCAGCTGCTGCTGTGGCTGCTGCCTCGAAAAATGCACACTGTGTCGTTGTGCCACTGTCCTGACCCCATGCTGCTGCTGTTTCTGATGCCGTGACCTATACACGTCATTGTTTCCACTGTCTGATGTCATGCCGCTGCTGTGTGCTGCTGCCGTGACCTACACACTGTGTCATTGTCCCACTCTGTGGCCTACCCTGTTTTTGCCACCCTCCAGAATGTCATTGTGACACTGTCTGACCCCATGCGCTGCTGTGGCTGCTACCGTGACCTACACACTGTGTCATTGTGCCACTGTCTGCCTCATGCTGCTGCTTTGGCTCCTGCCGTGACCACACACTGTCATTGTGCCACTGTCTGACCTCATGCTGCTGCTGTGGCTGCTGCTGTGACCTACACACTGTGTCATTGTTTCTACTGTCTTTCCTCATGCTGCTGCTGTGGCTGCTGCCGTGTCATTCACACTTTGTCATTGTGCCTCTGTCTGACCTCATGCTGCTGCTGTGGCTGCTGCCGTGACCTACACACTGTGTCATTGTGCCACTGTCTGACCTCATGCTGCTGCTGTGGCTGCTGCTGTGACCTACACACTGTGTCATTGTGCCACTGTCTGACCTCATGCTGCTGCTGTGGCTGCTGCCGTGACCTACATACTCTGTCAATGTGCCACTCTGTGGCCTATTCCTGTTTTTGCCACCTCCTGAATGTCATTGTGCCTCTGTCTGACCTCATGCTGCTGCTGTGGCTGCTGCCGTGACCTCCACACTGTGTCATTTTCCCACTCTGTGGCCTACTCCTGTTTTTGCCACCTCCAGAATGTCATTGTGCCACTGTCTGACCTCATGCTGCTTTTGTGGCTGCTGCCGCGACCTCCACACTGTGTCATTGTCCCATTCTGTGGCCTACTCCTGTTTTTACCACCTCCAGAATGTAATTGTTCCACTTTCTGACCTCATGCTGCTGCTGTGGCTTCTGCCGTGACCTACACACTCTGTCATTGTGCCACTGTCGACCTCATGCTGCTGCTGTGGATGCTGCCGTGACCTACACACTGTGTCATTGTGCCACTGTCAGACCTCATGCTGCTGCTGTGGCTGCTGCCGTGACCTCCACACTGTGTCATTGTCCCACTCGTGGCCTACTCCTGTTTTTGCCACCTCCAGAATGTCATTGTGAAACTGTCTGACCTCATGCTGCTGCTGTGGCTGCTACCGTGACCTACACACTGTGTCATTGTCCCACTCTGGGCCTACTCCTTTTTTGCCACCTCCAGAATGTCATTGTGCCACTGTCTGACCTCATGCTGCTGTTGTGGCTGCTGCCGCGACCTCCACACTGTGTCATTGTCCCATTCTGTGGCCTACTCCTGTTTTTACCACCTCCAGAATGTCATTGTGCCACTGTCTGACCTGATGCTGCTGCTGTGGCTGCTGCCGTGACCTACACACTGTGTCATTGGCCACTGTCTGACCTCATGCTGCTGCTGTGGCTGCTGCCTCGAGCTGCACACTGTGTCGTTGTGCCTCTGTCTGACCTCATGCTGCTGCTGTGGCTGCTGCCGTGACCTATACACTGTCATTGTGCCACTGTCTGATGTCATGCCGCTGCTGTGGCTGCTGCTGTGACCTACACACTGTGTCATTGTCCCACTCTGTGGCCTCATCCTGTTTCTTTCCACTCCAAATGTCATTGTGACACTGTCTGACCTCATGCTGCGCTGTGGCTGCTGCCGTGACCTACACATTGTGTAATTGTGCCACTGTCTGACCTCATGCTGCTGCTGTGGCTCCTGCCGTGACCTACACACTGTCATTGTGCTACTGTCTCACCTCTTGCTGCTGCTGTGGCTGCTGCTGTGAGCCCCACACACTGTCATTGTGCCACTGTCTGACCTCATGCTGCTGCTGTGGCTGCTGCCGTGTCCTACACACTGTGTCATTGTGCCACTGTCTGACCTCATGCTGCTGCTGTGGCTGCTGCCGTGACCTACACACTCTGTCATTGTGCCACTGTCTGACCTCATGCTGCTGCTGTGGCTGCTGCCGTGACCTCCACACTGTGTCATTGTGCCACTCTGTGGCCTACTCCTGTTTTTGCCACCTCCAGAATAAGATTGTGCCAATCTGACCTCATGCTGCTGTGGCTGCCGTCGTCACCTCCACACTCTGTCACTGATGTTGCCACCTGAGCCCTCAACTTCTTTTTTTCCAGCTGTCGCTGCCATGACTTTATCAGGCTACATTCCCCCTTCAGTTTTTTGGTCAGTTTTGCCCTCTTAAGTGCCCAGGGAATTTTAGAGTGAAGCGAAATGAAGTTATTTTTTGCCGAGAAATCCGGCGAAGTGAACGAACCGAATTTCGGGAAATTCGCCCATCTATAGTCACGAGGCTCCTCTAGAAATCCGTGTCAGTTAAGATCTTTTCTAGCAGAAGATAATTTACATGATCCATGGCGTTATGCACATCCTGAATACATTGATTTTACCTTTTACTCGATACCTAATAATCTTTATTCCCATATAGACTTTTTTCTCATGGATAGACAGGCCTTATTTAATGTTCTTTCCACTAAAATAGGTTATAACACATGATCTGACCATGCCCCCATTTTTCTTACACTAAAATACCGCTTCTCTCTTACATTTCATTTGCTCTTCAAAGCGCAATCATCAAGTCTATAACTTCAGAGATAAAAAAAGCTTTACAAGAATATTTTGACTTCAACGCAGCCTCTGCCTCTTCTCCTGAGATGCTTTGGTGTGCTTATAAGGTGTTTATATGAGGTGTTTTTATTAAGTTGTCATCTAGGGAGAAACGTAGGAGAGAGAAACAGCTAAATGATCTTCTAGATAGAATACAGTTAACAGATCAGATAGTTAAAGTGACTCCCTCCCCAGCCATTAGAAAAGAGTTGTCTTCCGTAAAGCACCAATTGAAAATTATAAACCTTCAAAACTATGAGGCTAACTTGGTTAAACTCCGTTGACAATTTTTCTTACAAGGAGATCACCCAAGTAAATTACTAGCTCGTAGAGTAAAACAAATTCAAGCCAGATCAAAAACCATTTTTCTCACTGTACAAAGCCAAAAAATGTTTGATCCCCAACGGATTGTGAATTCCTTTGTGCAATACTACAAATCTTTATACAATCTTAAGGATGACCCTGCCCTCCCTCCCATCAGTACAGTAGACATCCAAAAAATTTTAAGCAAAATTTCTCTTCCCAGCATTAATATTGATCAGTTAGCTTTATTGAATGCTCCGATTTCCCAGTTAGAATTAGATCAAACCATTTCCCAATCAAAACTTAATAAAGCTCCAGGACCAGATGGTCTAAGTAATGAAGACTACAATTTTATTAAATCTACTCTCTCCCCTTATCTTCTGAACACCTTTAACTCAATTATTCATAACAGCTCTCCCCCTGTGGACATGTTGATGGCAACCATCACCACGATTCCTAAGCCAGGAAAACCCCAGGATCACAAATTATAGACCAATTTCCCTCCTCATTTGTGATATAAAGCTTTTATTCAAAATCTTAAAAAATAGAATTAACAAGGTACTTCCCTCGCTAATTAACTTGGACCAAATAGGGTTTGCTAAGGGTAGATAAACCAGAGATGGGATTACACATGTGCTAAATATTCTGCAAATTTTTTAAAAAAGAAGTCTCTCCCTCTGTTTTCCTCTCCCTGGACAGGGAAAAATTCTTCTATCACATAAACTAGCTCTATCTTCGTGAAGTTCTAATTAAATTTGGTTTCTTAGGGCCCATTTCATCGGCAATTACCATTTACTCCAATCCATCAGCTAAGGTGTTCTCTTCAGGATTTCTCTCAGATTCCTTTAAAATCACAAACGGGACAAGACAGGGCTGTCCACTCTTGCCATTAATTTTTAATCTCTCTATAAAACCCTTTTGGGGCCAACAGCAAATTTAGGAATTCCTCCTTAATTTGGGCCAAAGTCAGTCAACATATTGATAAAACAACCTTTTATCCCGGGCGATTTGCTAATGTGTAGAAATCCTGCCACTTTTTTACCCCTTTCCAAATGGATTATTTTAAAACAAAACTAAAATGTTTCCTATTATAATTTTAAATTGTAACCAAATCGACAATCCTGGAAATAAATTGCCCTATTTCCCTACATCACAATTTATCACTTTGGGTTTGTGTTGTCTGATTCTTTTTGTTAAGTATCGGGGTATAAAAAAATTAAACCCCGAGCTTGTTAAAAACCTTTAAAGGGCCCAAATTTTGGGGAAGTTTTTGATTTTTTTAAATGCAACCGGGAAAAAATAGGGGGCTGTTTACTTTTCCCCAACTGTCAGGGGATATTTAGGGGTTGAGCAAATCAATCAGAAAAGTTTAAAAATCGGCCAGATTAAATGTTAATCTTTTGGGGTTTCTGGATGAGGGAAATTTTTTTTTTTTAAATCTTATAAATAATCGTTTTTTTGGGATTCAAATTGCCCCTTTTTCGGCCCCTTCTGTAATTTTGGCGGCCAGCCAATCAGCACAGAGCACAAAGGGGGTTTGAAGGACGTCACAGGGGGGGTGTGAAGGGTTCTCATTGGTTTGCAAAAAATCACAGGACCTTTTTTTTAATCTAGGTCACGCATTTTCCTTTCCCTTCGGCGCCTTTAGCTTCCTCCCCCCTGTGATCAAAAGGGGATAGCTTTTCTCTCTGGGGCGGGAAATTTTGCCAAAGCTAGCATTCACTCTTTCCCACCCTTTTTTAAACAAACTGAAAAGACCCTTTGTTTAGATTAGTTATCTTAGGGCATACCCAAAGTTTTGGAAATTTCTGGGTTAGTATTGTTAGTTTTTTGGAAACGCTGCTTTTTGGCCCTGAAGCCCAGTCCCGGGGGGGTAGTTTTCCCCGGTATCAGCATATTTCTCATCTCCCGGGACTTATTTCTCTTCTCAAACATGTGAGTTTAGAAATTTTTTTTTTTGGGGTTGGGCCCCCCCCCCCGGGGGTTAATTGGAGGGGGGGGGGGGGGGGGGCTTGTTGTGGGTTTAAACTTTTGCATTGGGCCCATTTATCTCATTTTAAAAACCTTTGGATAGAAACCCGTTTTTTTGGGGGTTTTTGCCTCCCCCAAAGGGCCCTTTTGGGGAGGGGGGCCTTTGTTGTGGAGTAAAATTTCTGCATTTGTCATTTTTCTTTTTAAAATTTCCACTGTGAGTTAGCACCCTTTTTTTATTTTGTTGCCTGCCCCGCGTCATAGGGCTCCCGGCCCCCTTTTGGGTTCTGGTGTAAATTCTGCATCTTACACACCTCTTCATCTCCCCATAAGAAAATTCACTGTTCTATAGAGTTTTTTCATTTGTATTTGGGGTTGTCAGAAAAAAACCCCCTTTTTTGGGTCTTCTTAAAAAATTTGTTTCTAGTTCTCCCCCCTACTTGTTAAAAAGACTGCATTTTCTTAGACAATCCGTAAAAAAATTTTCTATTTGTACTCCGGGTTGTCAGGTTTTGGGAAAAAATTACCACATTTATCCTTTTCTGTAGAAAAAAAATTCTTTTTTCTTTCCATGATGTCATTTTGTGGGGAAAAAAGACCGCAGTTTTTAGATAATTCATAAAATTTTTTTTTATATTTTTTACCCCTTGGTTTTGTCAGTTGTGGGAAAAAATCCCACATTTATTAGGTATTCCATAGAAAAAAAATTCTATTTTACTACGGTTTTTAAAAAAGACACAGTTCTTAGATAATCTGTTGAAAAAAGGGCAATTTGTATCCTACTTTGCAGGTTTTAAAAACCACGCTCAAGGCCATCAAAAAAGGAAAAAGCAGTTATGGGTGGCCAAACCCCCCTTGATCCACGTTACACAGCGAAAAATCAGCACTTTCCCTTCCCCCCACACAAATTGACAGTAGGGTGTAGGAATTGGAGCCCGTCCATTGACGATCGAGACATCTGCGCTTCTGCTTCATGTTCTAATGCACGGTGGAACAACGTAAAAAAACATGAAAGCAGTAAGTGGAAAGCATCGGCAGCAGCAGCGGGCTTTCCCTGGAAGAACCCTAAGGGGTGACCTCTGGAAACCCTTATTTACCACCTCCCCAACAAATGTAATGCGGGCACACATACACACCAGGCCTCCTTAATCAGGGCCCCATGACTATCTGCGGCTCAACACCGATGTTTTTGGACATTTTTCCGGCCCCAAATAGATGGGTACCAAAACGGAAATGGCCCGAGCTTGCTCGGCATGCCAAAAAAGTTATCCTCCCCAGAAACCACGTCATTCAGGCAACCTACAGCACAGCAAAGGGGAGTATACCAACAAAGACCCGGCTTTCCACGGGAAAATTTGGGGAAATGTTTAACTTTATCAAGTTTAAAATCGGCATGGATCTCTGATATTGTGCTCCCCCAATCTGAGGCACGATTATTTGGTCTCTTCACATTCCTTTTAAAAAGAAATGTCCTCTTAAAAAAAAAAAATTTAAAAATGCTATTTTTTAAGCTAGTGATGGCGATTGTTTCAACTATCTTATGGGATCGATAGTCGATTAAGCAAAAATTCATCCCATATCCCGTTTCCGATAAAAAAAATTTCCCATGACCATTAAAGTCTAGGAGAGGAACAACAGAAATTTCTTTTACACCCAAACGGGGGAGGGAAGCGGAATTAACTCCAAACAGAAAACTGGATACGGAAAATTTTGGGAAAGAAAATTGGGAAAACGAAGTTACGGAAAAAAGCACAGACTGCACTACCCTGTCCTGTACCAACAAGACCCTTAAACCTGCAGACCCAAAAAAAAAAGTGCCAAAGGCAGTATTATTTGAACCATCATTTTTTTTAAACGGGAAAATTTGACTTCCCTTTGAGATGGGCAAATTTGATTCTAACGAAGGGGAATTCTTTAGAATTTCAGGAAACTTCGGTTCTGAACAAGTCGAAGTTTGGGGTACTTCGGGTAAATAAGTGTGCTTTTGATTGATAAATGGCTGCGAGCACAGGGGTTTACAGGGGGAAGAACTCTGGGGGAAAAAAGGCATAGCCGCATACATGTGCAGAGATGAACCCAATCAGAGACCCGGGGGGATTCTGTGACGTCCCGCACTATATAATCCGGGGGGCGATGCTGGAGCTCATACCACTTCCGTACTGATTAGGGAAGGTGTGCCCGGGGTGTTTTTGATGCATACTAAAAAATCATTTTTTTTACAGCAATTTTTTGGGGGGGTCTCACTTGTTCAGAACTGCTTTTTCTTAAACGTTCTATTTCTGATTTTGTGGGGGGATTTTGGGTCTGAAAGCCGTTGTTCCAGGCCTGATATACATTTTAAAGCTATCTGCCACAGCACATTTAATATCCAAGGGTGATCTAAGCCCGTTCCTGTTGATTCATTTTTAAAAAAACAGCGTTTTTACAATACAAAACCACTTCATTTTTTTGTGCTCAATTTTTTGCGCAATTTTTCATCCGGGGGTTTAAATTTAAGGGTTTTTTTCTGCTCTGTGGTGCTAAAAGAAAACAATTTTTTTTACCGCCAAAAAGAAATTTTTCCTGTAATAATTACAACGAAGGTTTAAATTACAAGTTTTACTCTTGTTGTTAGCGTAAAAACACACCATTGTAACCGTACAAAGCTTGTATTTTTGGTTTCAATTGTTTTGCGCATTTTACATCCGGGGTTAATTAAGCATTGTTTGTGCTGTGGTGCTAAAAGAAAACTTTTTCACTCAAAAAAGACTTTTCCTGTACATAATTCACAAGCGAAGGTTAAAATTTCAAGTTTTTTTCTTGTTGGGTAGCGAAAAAAAACGAATTGAACACCACAAATTTGATTTTTGGCTGCTCAATTTTTTTGCGCAATTTACATCCAGGGTTAATTACGTTGTTTTGCTGTGTGGGTGACTCCAAGAAACCGCTTTTTCACCCCCAAAAATTTCAATTTTCCTGTACCCAAATTTAAACAAAGGTTTAATAAATTTTTTTTTCTTGTTGTGTAGCGTAGAAAACACGCAATTAACACGCTACAAAACTATAGTTTGGGCGCTCAATCTTTTCGCAATTTACATCCCGGGGGAATTAACGTTTTTCCCCGTTTTACTCAGTAAAAAAAACTTAGTTTTTCACCCCCACAGAAAAAATTCTGTAGCATAATTCATTCCCAAAAGGGTTAATTAAGCTGTTGTGCTTTATATTCAGTAAAATAAAACAGAGTTTTAAATGGCACATACAAGTAAATTTTTCCCTGCCCTTTTTTGTGATTTGCAATTTAATCCAAGGTTACCCAAGCTTTTTAGTGGGTTCATTTGGAGTCAAATACAGGGTGTATTTCTCATATACAGATATCTTCAATTAAACAGTGTCTGTATATTTTAAACAAACAGTATGTCAACAGAAGGGTGGCAGTCTCTTCCCCTCGATTGACAGAGGCAAAAACCCATTCCTGGAGCGGCCCAGGTCGCACCCACATAAAAGGGGACGTCGCAGCAGGGGTCAAAACGGTGAGGCCACAACTGCCGCTGCCCATCTAGCGGCCGTGTTTTTGTTCAGGACAACCCAATGGTTCTTGTTTGGGTTGACTATGTCATCCACTTCCTCCCAGATGACATCTGACAAGAGTGGTGGAAACGTCAGACACAACCCTTAGTTGGCATGGCCCGGGAGCAGGTCAGCGGCCCTCACCTGTCCTCAACGCACCTCTGTCCCATCCGGTTCCCTCAGCCAGAGATCTACTATGTGGTTGTCACGGGGGTCGCGGGCGCCGCTGCCGCTGCGGCCGGTCCTCTCCCCGCAGGGGACCCCGGCGTGGGCATCGCGGTCGCCCACGACCACCCTGTCCCCCCGGTCCTGGCGCCTGCTTGTTTACCTGGCCCCGCTCCTGTAAAACGCCGCTCCCGGCCGCCTAAACTGCCGTGCTCGTGCCCGTCCCCTAGCGCGCGCGCGACACTTGGCTCGATTTTAAAGGGCCATTTGTCCCATTAATTGGTTGTTTTCCGGACGTTGGTTCTATTTAAGGGTTACGCCCCTAGCAGTCGCTGCCAGATTGTTGGTGTGCTTAGAGTGAGTTTGGAGTGTCCTTGAGTCCGTATTGTTTATCCGTGTACCAGTCCGTTCTGCTACGTTTCCTGACCTTGCCTGTTTGCCGCCTGCCCGACCGTCTGCCCGTCTCTGACCACGAACCTCTGCCGCCTGCCCTGACCTTCTGCCTGTCCCTGACTACGCCTTTGAATTACGATTTTGTACCACGCTGTACCCCGGCCGCCACCGCAAGCAAGTCACGTCAGGGTAACGACATGGTAGCCTCACGCCGCAGCAATCCCATCCCGCTTTGCGGCGGGCTCTGGTGAAAACCGGGGGCTACTTAGATTCCATTCCCTGGCGTGGCTTAACTACCACCGCTTGCTGTGGTCCAGCGGATCCACCAAACCGTCACAGTACAATCTGGCCAGGGATTCCGCCAGGGTACCTCTGCCTGAACTCCGGGACGTTACGACGGCTGTCGCCCTGCAGAGCCATCGTATCGACCAGCTCGCGGCCATGATGCAGAACCTTGTGGCCCGCCTACCTCCTCCTGCGGCCGCTGCCGCCTCGCCCGCACCTGTTGCTCCTGCAGCTACGGCTCATCGTGCTCCTGTACCAGGACCTTCACTGCATCTGCCGCTCCCTTCTCGCTATGATGGAGACCCCAAGAAGTGCAGAGGTTTCATCAGCCAATGCTCCATTCACCTCGAGATGCTGGGACACCAATTTCCCACAGAGCGGGCAAAGTCGCCTTCATTATTAGCCTCTTAACTGGCGAAGCCCTGGCCTGGGCCATCCGCTGTGGGACCGAGGAGATCCCCTAACGGCTAACCTGCAAGCCTTTCCTCCAGGGGTTTCCCAACTGCTTTGAGGAACCAGGTCGCACCCCTCTGCTGCCGCAGCTCTGCTCCGTCTCCGTCAGGGCGACTCCACGTGGGACAGTACTCTGTGCAGTTCCGCACCTTAGCCTCGGAGTTAGACTGGAACAATGAGGCTTTGGTGGCAACTTTTTGGGAAGGCCTCTCGGACGCATCAAGAGACTCGC
>JAODAL010073567.1:0-14691 GCA_025379985.1 Phyllomedusa bahiana
TGCCCAAAGCTGGCGAGCAAAGTCCGGACTTTGTAACCGCCCTCCCCCCTTTCTGGGGCCCCGGGCGCACTGACACTTTTTACACCTTTTCCTCCTCCACTAAAAATGCACTTGGCAGCTGCTGCTCAAAAGACCACATTGGTCCAAAATTTCATCATCATCAAGGTGACTTCATTTTCCTCACAGTCTACACCCTCCTGCGGGCTAGAAGCCACAGCACTGCTAGAAATTCTGACCGTTTTGAAAATTTCTGCCAAGGGCAATTTCCCTTCTTTTCCCTCTGAAGGCATCAAAATTTGGGGTGTAAAGGTAATCATCCCTTTGGCCTTTTGATTTTTTTGGGAAATGCCTTCTGACCCCAACCGCATTGTGTGATGAAAGACTCTCAGAATAGGATTATTTGGATGGCTGTATATTCCAAACCCCAAAAACAATATTTTTTGAGCCACCCCACCCTCCAGGGGAATCACAAAACCGCCTGGATATCATGTAGCTTCATGTCAAACTATGGGAAAATGTCCAGCGATTCCTTTTAGAAAAAAAGGGAAAAATTTAAAATTGAACATAAAAATAAAAACCTTACAGGAACAAAATATTTGTTACTTTTCACCCTAGGCTGTTGCTACGACAAAGGCCATCACGTACATGACCTTAAATGCATAAGAAAATTTTTTTTCCTGTAAGGTTTTTATTTTTTGCCTCAATAAATTTTTTATTTTTTTACCGGAGGAAAAAGCGGAAACTTTCCCCTTTAGTTTGACATGGGCTGGGATTAAGTTTTGACATTTGGCCCCGTGTTTGCTTTTGGGTTTGGACTAAGATGATGATATGACATTTTTTGCTGAAATGAAAGAAAGGAGGAAAGCTGCTGGATGCAGGTCTAAACCACGAAGAACAGATTGGGGATGCTGTTCAGTAATGGAACCCCATGAACGAAGAACTGACAGGCCGATGGGGCCTTCGACTTTATGATGTGCTCGCTGTGTGTTGTCTGAGCACTGGGAAAGGGGTTCCCTGTCTCGTTCCTTTATCCCCACTTCCACGCCCCTCTTTTCATTACCACCCTAGTTTTTTTTACCCTGTTTAAAAGCTAAAAATTTTACTCTGTGCGGGCACAAAATTAGTGATAAAAAGGGAGAATATAGGTTTACCACACGAAAAGCTCAGTTTAAAGCATTCTTTTTAATATTGAGAGAAAAACCTTATTTTTTTCAATAAATATCCCCTTTTTAGAGTTTTTATAACAAATTGGCAAAACCCCTTTTTTACGTGCGCCCGCAATACCTTTTTTTTCAAAAAATTACATCTTTTATTTCAGCATTATGTGGCTTAAAAAACTGGCAAAAATTTCACCTTTTGTCGTTAATAAATTCGCAAAAAGAGAACCTATTAAACGGGATATAGATCTGTATGACAATAACACACATTTTATTTCACCCCCAAAACTGCCAAAAAATTTACTTTCTCCACTCAGAAAAATTTTCAAAAAACCAAACGCCTTTAAAAAAATATATTTCTTGTTATAGGAGTTTTGGGAACAGTGTGCTAACAGTTACTTTAACCCCCAAAACTGCCAAAATAACTTTTCCCCACTAGAAAAATTTTTTTCCCCAAACCAACCACATTTAAAATATAGTACGAGATGAGCTAAAATTGTGTTCAAACGCAATACAGGAAATTATAAACATGGTCATGTTATTTTAGCAGCCGATGAAACCCTACACCTCGGGAAGATTTTTTTTAACACTTCTCAACTCTCCCTTGTTTGGGATGGGTGCCAAAATGCAGAAAGGCTTTTAAAACATTAAAATACTGTCAAACGCATGTCGAACTTGAAAATTTACTCAAACAAAACATAAAATTTGGTTTCAGTTCGAAAAATCGAGATGTTCGACTCAAACATAACTTTTTTTTGAACGACCCATCAACACACTAAACTAACATTTTTTTTCGACGTGGATAACAAAATCATGTAAACCTACCATCCCACATTCCCGCGTTATACCCTAACCCACCAAAGGCATTTACATAATTCATAGTTTGCAACCAAAAAAAAAAGACAGTTGTCCCCCCAAAATTCACCTATTTTGCAAAATTGTTGATCCAAAGGGAAAAGCAAAAGCCCCAAACCAGTTGTCCTCATTTTGGGGAAAAAAAATTTTCCTCCGACTCCAACGCAGTCAGAAAAAATCCTGGATAAAAGCGCCTTCTCCAAAATCCGATCACAAAACTTTTATACTTTTACGATCTAGAAAACATCCAACCCTTTTGAACTCGTTTATTTAATTCACCATGGTGTAGGGTGCCCCCTTTTTCTGGATACTGCTGTTATAAATAAATCTTAAGAGAGATCTCTACTTTGACCTTTAATATATTTAAACAAAATTTAATATGTCCCCCCCAACCCATTTTTTTCTCTAAACTAAAAAAAACCTTAATTTTGCAAATCTTTTTTGGGTATTTTTAGTCCACTCATCTTTTATTATTTTTTGTTCCCTTTTTCACTATACAATTCTTTCCTGTGAACTGGTCTAAAAACTGAAAACCAATTTTCCATGTGTAAACAAACCCAGTGCTTGTATAAGGGAGAAAATTTCTCACAGGCATCTATCCCCTTTTAATACACCCCAAATTTAATGTTTCCCTTTGGCAACTGCTGCCGACACTGACTACAAAATTTAATTTTACTGTCCACCGGACAGTCCTTCCCATGCACTTTTTAACTAGCGTTTTCAGTTTAAAAATGTAACAGGGAAAATTTTTCCTCCCCATGTGCATAACCTTCATTTATTGGGTTTAAACCTCATCTGCCTTTTTCCTTCCCCAACCCCCCAAGTTATCCAGACCCCTTTTGTAGTAACTGAACGGAGGATGGACCCCTTTGGGGCCCAACGCACGGTGATACTAACCCACGCCAGGGAAGGGAGTCTAATAGCCCCCGGTTTTCACCAAGCCCGCCGCAAACGGATGGACTTGCTGCGGCGTGAGGCTACCATCGTTCCCCCCACGTGACTGGCATGCAATGGCGGCCGGGGACAGCAGTAAAAAACATAACCCAAAGGGGCGATCCGGGGACGGCAGGGGGCAGGGCAGGCACAGGGTTCATAGTCAAGACGGGCAGAGGGTCGGGCAGGGCGCAAACAGGCAAAATCAGGAAACGTAAGCAAGGGGACTGGTAAAAACCGGGGTAATCAAGACTGAACTCCAATACCCTAAACCACCAAAAACACACCAACAACTGCAGGAAGTGCTTGGGGGGATACCGAAAATAAACCACGCCCGACAATAGACCAATTAGGGGACGCGGCCCTTTAAATTTAGAGAAGCCGCGCCCCGCCCAGAGCAGTGGTCACTTGCACGGGGGCCCGGGGACGGGTTTCAGGGGAGCGGGGAGGGGTAAGGGTTTCGGGCGCCGGGACGCAGGGATGGGGGGGGGCAGCCGCAGCCCCGTGCCGGACCCCCCGAGCAGGTTGACGGTCGGGGGAGGGCAGGGGGCCCCGTACCCCCGTACAGACCCCCCCTTGGGTCTCCCCCCTCTTTTTTTGAAACCTAGAGAGGAGGTCAGGTACAGGTTGGCCCCGGTTTTCCCACGACCCCCTCCCGGCCCGAACCCCTTTTTCCAATCAATGAAAAAACCGCTTCCCCCTCACTGTCTTTGTGCCAGCACCTCCTTGACCTCAAGATGTTACAGAGTTGGCCACAGGAAACGAGACAGCCCCCCCGGAGAAGCGATTCAGTACCACCTTTTTGAGGAGAGAACTTGGAAGGCTTTCGGATCGCAGGTAGAGGCAAGCGGAGCTTTGGGAACACCGGGGTTAAGTCATTGCAGACCCAAATTTGGCCCACTATTTAGGGCCTAACTTTTAACAGCCCCTTTTAAAGCAAAATTTTTGGGGTGGACAACCAAACCCAGGGGGCCGGCTCAAAGGGGGGCGAGGGCCACGGTTTCCTGTCACCTGGGCCTTTGGTGGAGCAGAACCCGTAGCAGGTCCCGTCGCGGAGCGCCAGAGACCTTAATGTCCCTTACTTGGCACCCCCACCGGACTACACAGGTGCCAGGGGGGGGGGCGGGGGGGGATGTAACCCAAAACCCACAAAAAGGGGGGCCCCGGGGATCCCGAATCTAAAGATTTAAAAAAAACCGCCCAGGGAAAAGATCAGCCAGTTATCTGACGGGCGGACAAAAAATTGCCTCAGGTGGCCCCCAAACCCCGGGTTAAACCCCCTTTCAACCTGCCCATTAATCGGGGGGGGGTAGGGGAATGAAGTCTATTTTAAAACCCATTGACACACAAAGCCCTCAAAATTTAGCAAAAAAACTTACTCCCCTGCCCAGAGACAATTGTAAAGGAAAAACCCGGCAAATGGAAAACGTACGAAAAAAAAGTTTGGGCCAGCAAAGGGGGGAGAGGTAACCCGAAACTGGATAAAGTGGGGCCCTTGGAAAAAGGTCGGTTACAACCCCAAAGACCGTTTTCCAGATTAGCGGGAGACAGTAACGAAGTTTGGGACATGGGGCCAGGTTTTTTTCCGGGGCAGGGGGAAAGGGTGAAGAAGGCCCGCGGGTTTGAGGGGAGGAAAACCCTTTTTACGGGGACAGGGGGGCAGGGAAACAAATCCCTGACATCCTTACGAGAGGCCACCAGAAAACGGGAGACCAATTGAAACGAACCTATGGGCTCCGGGGGCCCAGCCTACGAGAAGAGTGTCCCCACTTTAGGATTCAGGGCGCAAGGGAGGCCGCCATACATCTTCCCGGGGGTAGGGGTTGGGGTCCCCGGGGCAACCCGGGCGACCGCTCCGGGGGGGGCAAGTGCTGGGAGGGGCTCAAGACCACCGTATCCAAACGGGGATAGAGCATCAGCTCTGACGTTTTTCTCGGCCGGCCGAAAATGTAGGCGGAATCAAAACGGGCAAACAATAGTGCCACCTGGGTTGCCGGGGGGGTTTAGGCTTTGCCGACGAAGATACAGAGGTCTTTTTGGGTTGTGAAAAATGCAAAGGGGGGTGAGCCCCCCCAAACAAGACGCCATTTTTTCTAGAGCCACTTTATGGCCTAATTCCCGATCACCATGGATAGTTCTTCTCGGCATGAGAGAATGTCTGGGGAAAAAACCACAGGTAAAAGTATTTACCAGAGGAGGATCTCTGCAGGAGGACACGCCGGGCCCGACTGAAGAACATCCACTTCCCAAAAAAGCGGGACGGTTAGGGTCTGGGTGAACAGGACCGGAGCCGATGCAAAGCAGCCTTTAGCCTTAAGGCTTCTTGGGCCTCCCGGGGGCCGGGTTTGGGGTTTGGGGTTTCCATTAGGGCCCCAAGGGAGCCACAAGTGAGAGAAGTGGGGGGTAAAATTTTCTATAATAGTTGGGAAATCCCACAAAACGGAATGCCCGAAGGCCCACCGTTGGGGGCCCCTGCACACCGCAGAAAGTTTTGGAAGGATCCACCGAGACCCTTATCTGAGACGATGTACCCAAAAGGGAAGGGGCACGTTTTGAAGAGGCACTTCCGGGTTGGAAAGAGCTAATGGTCGGAATCGCCTAACCTGGCAGACAGGTGGGCGTAGTCTCGAGATCCGGGAAAGATAAATATTTGTCCAATTTAAAATCCCCACCCCGACATAAGAAGGGGCCCGAAGATCTCATTACAAAGTTTGAAATACTGCCGGGGGGTTTCAGAGACCGAAAGCATAACCAAATACCGAATGCCTCCCAGCGTATTAAAAAATCCGTTTTCCATTTTATCGCCTCCCTAATGCGATTAAATTGTAGGGCCCCCGCGAGATCCAGTTGGAAAATATTTTCGCCCCCACGCAGGGGGGCAAAAATTTTGAGATCAAAAGGGGAAAGGGTAACGGGTTTTTTATGGTAATTTTTATTTAAGCCCCGATAGGGGGCAGGGGGCCGGGGGAACCCGTCTTTTTTTCCCACGAAGAAAAAGCCGGCCCCCGCCCGGAGACGAGGACTTTCGGATGAATCCTTTGAGGAGTTCCCTTGATGTACTCAACATCGCCTTTGTCTCCGGCGGGGAGGGTAAAAACCCGGCCTCTGGGAGGATACAGCCAGGGTTCAGGCAAAGGGACGTCATAAGGGCCCGGGGTGGGGAAGCTTTCGGGTGTTTTTTCCGAAAAGACATCAGCAAAGTCCCAATATGGGTAGGGGAACCTGGGGGAGGCTTTTGGGAGACTTCAGGGGGACAACCTAAAGGAGCGGGGTTTCGGTTTTTGCAGGGAACGGGAGAGACACGCAAAAACCCCAACGAAGACTTTACCTGTGCCCAATTCAAAAGGGCGGGTATGATCCTGCAGCCATGGGAGGCCCGAAGGATTTCCGAGGGGGACCGAGGGAGGACAAGAAGTTTCAGCTTTCCTTGTAAGGGCCCCAATCTACAAGAAGAGGGGGCCGACGGAACGGATGCGCCTTAAGACATTCCCACTGACCGAGGAGACGAACACGGTTTTTTTGCAACGGAAAAACACAGGGAACGAAACCTGGCACAATTTTGGGCTTTTGAAGTTTCCGGGGCCCATCCAGGTCAATAAAGGCGGTGCCTTAAAAGGTGCTGTCCGGAGAACACCAATAAAAACGGGGATGGTCAACGGGGGGAGGGCCCGTTCGACACCAGGCGCCTCTCCACAGCCCCAGGTGCGGAAGTTTTTCCCGGCGCAAACCACAGTCCCCAATTAAATGGCCAAAAACCGCCACAATAGAAGCACAGCGGGGTTCGACGACCCGAGAACTTTTCCCCCTGGGGCAGGGGCTCTCTCGACCTGCTTTTGGTTCTTCTTCAGAGACCATCGAGAGGAAGAGGTGACCACTGGAACGTTGGAGCCAAACGGGGGAAACGGGGTGGAGGCAGTTTTCCCCGTTTAAGGCGAGATCTTTTTGCCTTTCGGGAAGCGAATACCCCAGGGTCTAAATGGATTAGGTCATCCAAGCACTGGTGATCCCGACGGCGAGCCATCCTTTATTCGCCCCCAGAGGCCTTGCCAAAATTTCGCCACCAACGCTTCGTTATTCCGTCCAATAACTAACAAATTTCCAATCCCCGGACAAAGAAAAAAAAACTATTAGAACCCCAACAGAATTACAAAAAATGAATGAAAGTGAGGGGATTGTCTTAAAAATTAACTTTTATTAATGCTAATTAAAATAATAGCCACAAATATTAAAACTCTCCGTAGGTACAGAAAGATAAAGGTCTAATCAAAAAGGATATATATTAATATTAAATAAGACCTAAATAGGGAAGTGCACCATAGAAGACCCTAGAAAGCCCTATTGGTGCTTGTCCCTAGCCTATCCCAAGTCAGGAAAATCGCCCCAATAAGGGCGTTCCTGTCAGGAACCTAATCTACAAAGTCCCTAGAAAACCCTATAGTACAGTCCCTACATGTTTCGTCACCGGTCCCTAATAATGTTAAGCCGGTCTCCTCAGGGGACACAAAATTTAGGGAAACAGTATTCAAAATACAAGACTTAGGGCAAAAGTTGAATAATGCGATAGGCAATCAGTTACAATCATATATCAACAAAAAGATATTTCAGTCTTTACAATATCACTTATCAAGAATACTCCCCCAGATGGTAACAATAGGAAGGTATCCAAGAAACCAAGCAGCACAGTACCTTAATAGTAGTGGTTATTAGCTGCTACCATAGACCTAGAGAAAAGTACCTTACCTCCCTGATGGTGATCAGTGAATGGTATGAGGTACAGTGAGGGAACGTGAGGTGGTCCGTTCTGCATAGAAAGTGAATCAAGAAAAGCTAAAGTTATATCACTGAAACCACATGCAGAGCGTGACACTGAACGTGCTGTTACTCACCACCTGCTGTTACTGAAATATCTGTTGTTGATATATGATTGTAACTGATTGCCTATCGCATTATTCAACTTTTGCCCTAAGTCTTGTATTTTGAATACTGTTTCCCTAAATTTTGTGTCCCCTGAGGAGACCGGCTTAACATTATAGGGACCGGTCGAAACAATGTAGGGACTGTTTCTATAGGTTTTCTAGGGACTTTGTAGATTAGGTTCCTGACAGGAACGCCCTTATTGGGGCGATTTTCCTGACTTGGGATAGGCTAGGGACAAGCACCAATAGGGCTTTCTAGGGTCTTCTATGGTGCACTTCCCTATTTAGGTCTTATAATATAATATATACCTTTTTGATTAGACCTTTTCTTTCTGTACCTACGGAGAGTTTTTAATATTTGTGGTATTATTTTAAATTAGCATTAATAAAATTTAAAATTTTTGACAACCCCCCTCACTTTCATTCATTTTTTTTTTTTCCATCCACCCGAAGCGAGAGTGCAAATGCACTAATACAGGACTGGGTATCCCCCCAAACAAGAGGAGCAGCGCTGGGCAGCCGAGGAAGTAGCCGGTTCCTCGAAGACGGTGGGGAACCCCCGGGGAACGTTTGGGGCCCCCCGCAGAGGACCCCTTATCCCATAGTGCGTAGCCCAAGCCAAGGTTCTCAGACAAGAGGCTGATTATAAGGCCCCCTTTGCTCGTCTTAGGGAATTGGTGCCCCTCATCTCGGGGTGGGGGGAGCACTGGCGATGAACCCCTCGGCATTTCTTGGGGTCTCCATCGTAGCGAGAGCGAAGTGGCAGACAAGAGGGTCCCGAACCGGAGAGGTAAGCAATGGATCCCAAAAGCAACGGATGCGGTCAGGGTGGCGCCGGTGGGCAGAGGGGTTGAAAGGGTTCTGATCTGGCCGCTAGCGGGTCATGGGGGTTGGCTCGGGGGCGACAGCTGTATGACGTCCCGGAGATCGGGCAAGGGGGAAACCTGCGGAATCCTGGCCATCTGTACTGTAAGGAGGAGGGATCCCTGGGCCAACGAACGGTGATAGCAAGCCACGCCAGGAACGGAGTCTAAGTCCCCGGTTTTAAACCGGGCCCCGCCGAAAAGGGGGGGATGGACTTGCGCGCGGGGACTACCAGGTCGTTACCCCCCGAGTACTGGTTTGCGATGGCGGCCGGGGACACGAGGACAGAAAAACTTTAATCCAGAGGTAGTCGGGGACAGGAGGGGGGTCGGGCAGGCAGCAAGGTTCGAGCCCAAGAGGGCAACGGCGGGCAGGGGAAAGGTCGGGAAACGTAACAACGGACGGTCACGGGTAATAAAGACATAACTCCAATTCTCTCAAAAAACGCCCCAAAAAAAACACACCAACAACTGCAGGAAGTGTGGGGGGGGAAAACGTAAATGAACCAGCGCCCGACAAAGCCCAATTATCAGGACGCTGGCCCCTTTAAAAATTTAGAGAATCGGCGCGCGGGCGCCTAGAGCAGGGGTCCCCCGGCACGACGGCCGGGAGTGGCGTTCACAGGACGGGGACGGGTAAGGGACGGGGCGCCGGGGGCCGGGACAGCAAGGGATGGTGGGCGGGGCAGCCCGCCCGGGCCGCGCCGGACCCCCTCGAGCCCGCGACCCCCGTGACAGAAAAACCCTTTACCCTCTTTGTGTTATTACTTTACGAGCTTGCTATCATCCTGCAAAGATCGATTTTCTACTTTGCAATCCGTGAAAGAATTAATGAAAATATTAAAGAGAAAGGGGCCCAATACTAGCCCCTAGTAACCGGGATCCAGTCTAGTATGACCTTTAAATTTACCACCCTTTTTTTTTCTATCACTACCAGTTTTACCCACTTGTAAACATTTTCTCCCGTCCAAGCTTTCTCATTTTACTTAACACCCTTTTTAGGGCACATATCAAATGCCTTAAAAAAATCCATCGAACTAACTTCCTCTAAAAGCTGATGAATCAGTTTACAGCCCGACCCTTAAAAATCCATCTGGAACGGCATTATCATTTTTTTTTTCAGTAAAGAACTCCGGATAGCATCTCTTAAAAAAACCTTGTAACATTTTACCTCAATAAGGTTAAACTTACCGCCATTTTCCATTTTCACTTTTTGACCCCTTTTTGAATATTGGTACCACAATTTGCTATTCCAACCCCTTGGACTTCCCCCGTTAAATACAGTCCAAAAATATTAAAAAAGGGGGCCTACATAACTTACTTACACCCTTAGACCGGGTTTTATACCAAACCCTTGTGATTTGTTATTTATTCATTTTTGACGGGCTGATTTCCCTTCCTCGGTTAGACAAGAAACTTTAAGTTGGGAGTTAACCTCACCCTTGTCATCAACAGAAGGTCATCCCCTTCCCTTTTTTTCAAAAAAATTTAATGGGTTTCTTTCTTCTCATCACCCCAACAATATTTTCCTCACACTTTTCAAAGGGGACAAACTTTTTCTTTTTTAAAAACCTTTTTTTACTATTTTATAGTCAACCCTTCCCGACATTGGATGTTTCATACATCCTAGCGGGAATACTTTCCGGAATTGGACATATCATAGTCCGGCGATTGTGCGGGCTTAAAACCCCCCCCATACGATCGCGACATGGGACCGTGGTTACTACCGCTCCTCATCCCGCATCCCCCGCACCCGGAGTGAGCCCACTGCAGGTTTTAAAAAACCCCTTCTCTGACATCTTTAAGACTTTGGGAGCTAAGTCGCAATAAGGCAGGCCCTCGGCCTGCTCCGGTTCACGCGCGGTCACCCCCGGGTCGTCTGGACGTCACATGCCCCAATGCATTGTGGGAAGGTGATTGACGTCACCATGGAGACAAGTAAACAGCAGAAATGCTGTGTACAGGTCTTCTCTTGTATGAGCAATTTGAATATCCCCTTTTTAAAAACCCCCCATGGAGAAAAGTAAATAATGTAAAAAAAAGTGAAACAAAAAAAATAAAATAAAAACAGTACATCGGTTTTTTTCCACTTTAAAAACCCCAACCCCCCCAATAAAGATCAAAAATAAAAAAAGTGCCCAAATTGGTATCTCTGCGTGCAAACGATCCACCCTAAAAATATGTAAATTTAATTAACCCCTACTTTAACACTGTTAAAAAGCAAAAAAAAAAATCAAAAAAATTTGGGCGTTTTTGTTCATCCCGCAACACATAAAATGGAATAAAAAGCGGTCAAAAACCTATAAACCCAAAAATTTTGGTACCAAAAAAAAAACATCATTTTCCCGCAAAAAAAGGCCTTACATCTCTGTATGGAAAAAAAAAAAGGTTTTGGCTGTCGAAATAGCGATGCATAAATATTTTTTTAAAAACACAAAAAAAAACATTTTCTTTTTTTTTAAAGGCTTAAACAAAAAAATATAAATTGGATAACGCGAATTATTGACCCACAGAGTAAAGCAACTTGTCATGGAACTGCACAGTGAACGCTGTTAAAAATCAAAAAAAAAACCCTACTAGGAATTTTCAGAAAGTTTTTTATTGTGTAAAAAACAGTAAAACATAAAAACAAACAAATTTGGTACACTGTTATCGTATAGACCCCGGGTGAGTAAAGCTTTTGTAGCATTTTATTACCACACAGTGACCGCTGTAAAAAATAAAACACTACCAGGGAAACGTATTTTTTCAAAAAGAATCCAAAAACCCAAAAAAAAAAGTGATCAAAGTTTCATAGCACCCCATTTAAGATACAATAAAAGCAACTATCCTGCAAAAAAAAAAACCCCTCACAGCTTGTTTACGGAAAAATGAAAAAATTATTCTGTCAAAAAAGGCAACATAAAAACGCAATTTTTTTTGAAAACCATTTCTATTTTGTAAAAATAATAAAACAAAAAAAATTAAAAAATTTATACATTGCAATTGTACCCGCCCCCATAGTAAAGTTTTTTTCTATCATTTACCTGTACGCGAATACTGTGCCCAAAAATTAATGAAACTGCATTTTTTTTCCCCCCCAAATTTTCATGACCCGTCAAAAAAAAAATATGGGAAAACCTGTGTGCCCAAAAGCACAATACAACCCCCAGATGAGATCCCGGGGTGTTGAATCCAAAATGGGGCAACTTCTGAAAGGTTTTACCGTTTCGTACTTTAGGGGGGTTTGAAAATCACACACCACCAAAATTGAATTTCCAAAAAACCCCTCTCTTTCCTTGTATACCCTGCATCGCCAAACAGCAGTTTAACCAAACCCCATGTAGGGGATTCCCAATTGAAGAAATTGCATAAAAAAATTTTGGGGCTTTTTTACCAGGGTTCCTGTAAAAAATTAAAAAATTTTTCCTAAAATTTCAGTTGTTTGGGAAAAAAAAAAATTTTTTTCTTTTCACAAGCCCAACCAAATTTTTTTTTTGACACACGTGAGGTCGATTGCTAAAAATACAAAACCCCCGGATACATTCCTTTAAAGGGGTTTAGTTTCCAATAGGGGTTTTTTAAGGGATTTATTAAGTTTTACCCCGTTTGGGTGTCCCAAACCCGAAATGGCCCCAAATAAAACGTAAAAAATGAGACTCCAGAGTCCGGTAGTGCTCCTCCTATTCTGGGCTTGTGGTTTTAGCCAAATAGGCACTGGGCAACATTGGGAATATCAAAAACGGAATAATTGGGAAAAAAAAATTTAAATTTTATTTCCCTGACACATCTACCGTGTTTCTCGTAAAAATGGGTAAAAATTGAAAACGCAAAACGTGAAATTTGAAATTTCCCCTCCACTTTGCTTTTTAAAATTTGTGAAAAACCATGGGTTAAAAAATTTCCCAAATGCTGTTTTAAAAACTTTAAGGGGTTTTTTTTCTTAGGTAAGCAATTATGGGGGGGATTTTAAAAAACGGGGAAACAAATCATATTTTGAACTGGACTGGTTTCTAAAAAAATGTATTGCAAATTTTTATTTAAAATTACAATAAAATTTTTAAGCCTAATAATGTCGTAAAAAAAAAAATTTAAAAAAAATACCAACCTAAGAGAAAAATGGTAGATGTAGTTTTTTGCTATTTTGGTGGAATAACTTCTTCTTTTATGCAAATTTTTGAAATTTTTAAAATGGGACATTTTCTAATTTTTTTACGATTTTCTTTGATACTTTTTTGGGCCAAAATTTCTTACATCTTAAACACAATTTTCACGAAATCAATCTCTGAATCAATGCAAGGGTTTTAAAATTCAAAAATTATTCCACATAAAAATGACCATCCTATTTTTTAAAAAAAATGGCTCTGTAGAGAGGGCCAAAACGGGTCTGGGGGTAAGGAGTTAAAATATTTTTTGGGGTAATTTTTTCTTTCTATGGGGAAATGTCTTTTTGTCTGCACTTTGCGCCTTTTTTCCATTATTTTTCTATTTTATTTTTTTTTTTTTTATAGTTTTTTTATTGCCCCTTCATGCTCTCCTGTTTTAGTAGTGAAAACCCCTTTATTTTTTTTATTTTTTGCCTCCTTTACATCTCTTTGATACATTGGGTTTTTCCTGTTTCAAAAAATTTTTTTTTCCTTGGGGAAAATACCTCTCACAGGGGGCGCTTAAAATATTTTTTTAAAAATCTCCCATTATTATTTTTTTCTAATTTTTAACACCTTGTCCCAGTCAATACAGTTTTAGGGGATTCAAACCAATAAAATTGCCCTTTCCCGAAAATTCGGTTTGTGTGGGGCCCCTCATAAAAAAAACTGTATTGGAAGGAAAAAAACCATGGAAAATTTATTTAATTGGGTCACTATTTCCTAGGGGCCCCCCCCCAAACCCGAACCTTTGGTTTTCTCTGTCGGTTATTTGTGAATATTTTGCTAGAAGGGCCTTTCCTTCTAGTCGGGTTTTCCGCACCATTTGGGACAGGTAATTACTTTAGTAAAATTGACAAAATCCTTTTGAGAGCTACATTTTTAGTTACCCAATTTTTGTCTGAGTAGTTAAAGTCGCCCCAAAAAAACAACCCCCATTCTGATTATCTATTAGGAGAGAGCAGAAAAACCTTGACATCACCATGGAGGATCAGAGCAAACTAAAGATCTCAAAAAAATAACCTTTTACCTATTTATGAAGTAACAAACTCCTGCACTTGGACGTAACAGTCAGCTCTTACAGAGAACTAAATATACTAATCACGCTATAGAACCCCCACAGCCGAAAGACAAAGTGAGTTTTTAAAAAATGTTTGACTTAGGAAACAGTGTGGAAGAAAACCCCTTTTAAAAAGACTCTTCAACAGTTTTTTTTTGCTGGTTGGGGCTCTTTTGATGGGGAAGAAGAGGTGCTGGGAAAGAAAAAACAAAGGGCATAGGTAAGAGTCTTGGTCTGTGACACAGGGGAATAGGGTTCAAACTCAGAAAGGTGGGGCTAATGAAAACAAAACTGGTTGAGGTCCGTTTTAAATAATGTGTAGTTGGAAAACGTACTATATGCCCCAATCCCTTGTCTAATTGTAACAAAAGTGGGGCCCGTGATTTTAAAACAAGATTTGGCAATTTTCCCTCTAAATATAAATTTCCCCAAAAAATTCATTTAAGCATGGGCAAAAAAAGACATACCCCAATGAAGTTTTAGAGCAAGTATAAAGTTTAGAATACCAAATTCAAAATTACAAAAATTTAACCACATTGAGTCAAAATTTTTTTTAAAAGGCCCGCAAACAGTGGATCATGAAAGGGCGTTACTTAACAAAAACCCCTTCCCATCAGCAATCACACCACATTGAAGAGAAATGGCAAAAACCTGATAAAGAAAATTATTTCTTTACACAAAAAATGTGAAAGCTACAAGAATATCAGGAAAGCCTTCATTGTCAGTCAGAAAACTGTTGCAAAAGTAAACCAAAAATTTAAAAAATGGAACACAAAAAACAAA
>JAODAL010073568.1:0-14690 GCA_025379985.1 Phyllomedusa bahiana
AGGGGTTTTTTGAATATTCCAAAATAAAAAAAACAGCAGAGTATCTTATTAGCAGGGCCGTTCCTAGGCTAAATTGCACTCAGGGCGAGGTGAAGAAATTCCCCCCCCCCCCCCCACCTAACATAATGCGCCCCAATGAAACACAGTGCATCACCATCAACCAAATCTAAAATATGCAATATACAAGCTTTACCACAATGTGCTACTTATACAACTACTAAATAATAGTCATACAGTTACCAAATATAACACCGCTACACCAACCAGAATCCCAGGCTAATAGCACCAATATCATACTAAGACCACATATCACCAGCACGTAGTGACCAAATACTGCGACACCGTGACCACATAGTGACTGAATAATACTGTCACACCATGACCACATATCACCAGCACATAGTGACCGAATAATACTAACTGACCATTACTGAGTATAAACCATTATACTACAACCAATATAACTGGCGTACAGTGACAATACAGTGTACACAGGCTCTGCAAACATATAAGTGATTACAGTAAAGTTATATCTAGTGACTCACAGGAGACGTCTCTGAAGAGTTGTTCTCTTTCTCTTCTTCTTCTCCATCTGTCCCAGCCGCCATGATGACTACTCCCAGCCATGACTCTTCACTGTAGAATATACAAAACAAACATCTTAGACGCCTCACTTTATCAGCACTAGATGCCCCCCCTGTAGCCAGTAGATGCCCCTTGTAGCCAGTAGATACCCCCTTGTAGCCAGTAGAAGCCCCCTGTAGCCAGTAGATACTCCCTGTAGCCAGTAGATGCCCCCTGTAGCGAGTAGATGCTCCCCTTGTAGCCAGTAGATGCCCCCTGTAGATAGTAGATGCCCCCCGTAGCCAGTAAATGCCCCCTGTAGCCAGTTGATGCCCTCCTGTAGCCAGTAGATGCCCCCCTTGTAGCCAGTAGATGCCCCCTGTAGCCAGTAGATGCCCCCTTGTAGCCAGTAGATGCCCCTGTAGCCAGTAGATTCCCCCTGTAGCCAGTAGATGCCCCCTGTAGCCAGTAGATGCCCCCTCTGTAGCCAGTAGATGCCCCCCTGTAGCCAGTAGATGCCCTCCCCCTGTAGCTAATTATAAAATAAAAATTACTCACCTGACCACGGTCCCCGCGTCCAGCTCCGGGAGCTGCAGAGCAGTGTAAGCGGCGTGACGACCGAGCAGATCCCAGCATCACAGGGGGCGCGTTGGAAGCCATGTGCCCCCTGCGACGCTGATACAGGGGAGGAGTCAGGACGGGAACGATCCGTCCTTCCTCCTCCCTGTACCAGCAGCAGCAGAGCGAGTGCGTGCAGCTGCTGAGTGGCTCTGCGCGGCTGTTATAAAATGGCCGTGCAGAGCCAGGGGCTAATCTCCGGGCAGGCGAGCCGGGGGGGCGCCCTCCTAGGGTGGGCGGAGCGTCGGCGCCCCGGGCGATCGCCCGCCCCTAGGAACGGCCCTGTTTATTAGTGATAAATCTATGTTATATATTATGTTTGGACTCCCTAAAATCCACAATTGTCCAGAATACACCAATGAGACCTATTGTATCAGTGTAGATTCATTATTGGAAAAAATGAGTGAATGGTTGGTCTCTTATTTGCAACCACTGGTAAAAAGAACTGCTGATTCTCTTCAGGACACATGTGATGTGTTACGCAGCTTACAGGATATAGTCTGGTGTGATCATTTTTCCTGGTTAACCTGCAATGTACCATCATCATATACTTGTAAATCTGTCACTAATGCTATAGGAGCTCTGGAATATTATTTTTTGCAGATATACTTCTTTTTCTGTAGAATTCGGGGAATTTTTTTACAGGTAGCACATTTTTTAATCACACATAGTTTTTCAATTATGATGGTTCTTTTTATCTTCAATTATCAGGTGTTCCAATGGGTGCTAAGTATGCTAAGATTGGCAAATCTTGTCATGGCATGGTGGGAAGGTAGTTATACCTTAAAACACAGATAATCCTTTTTGTGATTCAGTGACCTAGTGTTGCAGAGAAGCCTGGGCCACATAGCAAACTTTTGGATCCCCTCCTCACCCCCGCCAGCCCATCCTCCAACCGTGAACATTAACCGGTACCTGTTAATAATTTTCATGCAGTTACTAGATAATACAAGGAGTGATACTGCCAGAACATGACCACAAATTATCACCACATAGTGACTGAATAATACCCCTGTACTATTACAGAGTAAATATCAATATACAAAGACCAATATAACCCCTATACAGTGACCATATAGTGGTAGATACCAGCTGTATGCAGGCTCTGCAAACTGTATATTACCTCTATTACCTCTATAAAGTAGCCATAGAGTGGTAGATACAAGTGTACATAGGCTTTACAGACTGTATATTTCTGCCATACAGTGACCATTTAGTGGAAGACACCAGTGTACACAGGTTCTGCAGTCTGTATATTACCACCATAAAATTATCATATAGTGGTAGATACCAGTGTACACAGGCTCTACAGACTGTATATTACTGCCAAATAGTGACCATATAATGGTAGATACCAGTAGTATATATATATAGTAGTACAGACTGCAGACTGTATATTATCTCCATATAATGACCATATAGTGGTACATACCAGTGTACACAGGCTTTGCAGACTGTATATTATCTCCATAAAGTGACCATATAGTGGTAGATACCAGTGCACACAGGCCTTATGCAGAATGTATAGTTCACCACATAACAGTGACCATATAGTACATACCTACAGTGACCATAATATAACATAACTACAAAACCAGTGTACACAAGATTCTGCAGACATATAAGTGCAAACAGTGACATCCGTGCACCTCACTGGAGTTGTCACTTCACTTTTTCTCAGTATCTTGTTCAGACGCCATAAAAGATTTCTCATTACCAAACAAACATCTAGAAATCTCATTTTCACGCACCCCTCCCTACCTGAGATCCCGCTCTGTATAAACAATCTCCTAAGGAAGGGGTTGAGGGCAGAGACTATCCCCCTGGACACTGTGCTGTGGCTGTGTCGGTACCCCCCAGAACCCATATTGTGCAGCTTGAAACTTGCACCCCCAGAAGTGTCAGTCACAGGCATAATGGTTCATGGGTGTGCAGAGATGGAGTTTGTTACTGTCATGTTTTTTGGTTGGATTTTTATTTCTAAAACAGTGTCTCCTTTGTAACAATACTAGACTCATTGGGACTACGCTGTGGCCCAGTTTTTGGATACAAATTAGTTATAAACTGGACAACTAGGACTAATGTCGACAAGTGTTTATTTACATAAAATGTTCTGTGGTGTGTCATAGTTTTTTTTTTTCATTTCCATTCCAGTGTTACAAGGATTATGGGAAAGGAGCCATACTGGTGCTCTCCATAAGAGAGATGGTTACCCTCCTCATTCCATGTTATAAAGTAGGTTTTCTGACAGACGCCTCTCCAATACAGTCGCTTGGGCTTTGGTGTCAGCCACAGTGGTTTTGTCCACCCTTAAGGCTTGTTAACATCTGCGCTGTCACTATTACTTCCCTAGAACCCAACATACAGGGATACTGGGAAGAGCCCTGGTTACCATCAGAAGCAGACTCTCCTAATGTGATGGTCCCACTCTTGGGTCGTCGATAGCTGGCATTATTAGATGGAGAAAGGACCAAATCCAGTGGACTTTCTCATTCTGATAGTATCATTCCTTCAGATGCTGGTTTCTTACTTTGACTGTGTTATGAAGAAGAGGGGATATCCCACATAGTTCTTAATTTTCCAATAAATAAATAAATGACAGAAGTCCACCCATTTTTTTAAAACAACAGCTGCCCGCCTGAACAGGAAGGGGTCCATGTATAGTCAGCCATACATCCTAAAAATACCAGCCAACAGCCGCCCCCCGGAAAAAGAGCGAATCAACACATTAGAGGGCCAAACTGCTTTCAAATGTGTTACCTGGTTCTTCCCAGTACGACCTGGTGTTTTGGGGAATAGTGATAGGAGGTTAATGTTAACCTTAGTGTTGCCGAAAATCCTGGCTGGCAGACACTTAATCCCCAGCGTAAATGAAAGGCGTCTGTCAATCTCCTCTATTACTAACCCCTGGATTGAAATGTAAAAGAAAAACATGGCACTAAACACATTTTTTTTATTTATTTAAGTAAACACTTCCCTAACACCAGCCCTCTTTAACCATTTTATTAACCCCTTACCACCGGAGCCAGTTTTGGCCTCTCTGACAGAGCCCCATTTTTGAAATCTGTCATTTGTCACTTAATGTGAGATAAACTTTTTGACGACTTTAAAAACCGTATTCCATGTGATTCAGAGAAGTGTTTTCCTCATGAACACATTTGCTTTATAAGGAAAAAATAGTAAGAAATTTATGGTCCAAAAAAGCTTGTTTTATTTGTGGAAAAATATCAAAAAATCGTGAAAAATTTGAAAAATTTACCAATTTAAACTTCAAATTTCTGCATGTAAGACAGATAGTTATTCCGACTCAAAATAATTATAACTAGCACTACCATTAAGTCTGCTGTAGTTTGGCCAATTTTTTAAATGTCTTTTTTTTTTTTTACGTACCTTAGGGGGCTTAGAAATTTAGTTAGTAATTTTCAAATTTCAACAAAAATATGCAAGACACATATTTTTTAGGGACAGTCCAGTTTCTAACGTGACTTTGGATTGACCTGTTAAGTTAGATTACCCCATAAAAAGACCATCATCTAAGAAACTACACACCTAAAAGTATTCAAAACCAGCATTTAGGAAGTTTATTACCCATTATTGTTTCACAGAATTAAAGCAAAGTGTGGAAAGTTGAAGGTTTCATAATTTTAACTTTTTTTTGCAGATTTTCAATTTTTATGCATTTATTCACAAGAATAAAACGGTAAATAGATCAGGGAAATGCAAATTAATATTGATTCCCCCAAAGATTCTGCCATTTTCAGAGATATCCCATATGTTGCCCTAGTGACATTATTTGGCTCAACCACAAGTCCCCAAATAGGATGAGCCACCTACTGGACTCCAGGGTCTCAATTTCATTTACGATTTGTATTTAGGGGCCATTTCAGTTTTGAGCGGACACCCTAAGGTGATAAAAATTAAGAAACCCCCCCCAAAAAGACCCCAAATTGGAAACTACAAACCCCCTTAAGGAATATAATCCAGGGGTGTAGTGAGCATATCGACCCCACAGGTGTTCCACAAAAATTTTTAGCGTTAGGCTGTGAAAATTTAAAAAACATTTTTTTTCCAATAAATCTGCATTTTAGCTGAAAATTAATAATTTTTAACAAGGCATCCTGGTAAAAAAAACACCCAAAACCTTGTTACGCAATTTCTCTCTCAAGTTCAATCAATACACCCTACATGTGGGTGTAAACGCTGTTTGGGCCATGGCAGACTTATAGGGAGGAGTGTTACTTGATTTTGGAACGCAGATATTTGGTGGGGCCATCGTCGCATTTACAAAGCCCCCAAAATACCAGAACAGGTTGTAAAACCTAGCAGAAGTCACCACCCCATTTTGGGATTCAGCAATGCCTCATAGATCTTATCTAGGGGTGTGATTGTGCATCTTGGGTGCACATAGTGTTCCAAGTATGTTGTTTTTGCATTGGGCTACTATGAAAATGAGGGGAAAACGCAGTTCCGCCATTGTTTATTTGGGCTATCAATTTTACAACTGTTCCGCCGTGCAGTATAAATTTAAGGATATCTTTACTATGGGGGTCCGGACAATTGCATTTTATAGATATATATAGTTTTTTTTTATGTTTTATTACTTTTGTACACAATAGTATAAATAGGTCTATAAAAAAAATTGCGTTTTTTATGTTGTCCTGTTCTGATAGCCAAACGTTTTCAGTTTTCTGTATACGGAGCAGATTATGGGCTTGTTTGTTGTGGGATGAGTTGACGTTTTATTATACCATTATGGGGGGCATATGCCGCTTTGATCACTTTTTAATTATGGTTGTTTGTGAGGCATTTTTGAACAAAATACAGCATTCCTGGTATGTTTTTTATTTTTATTTTTAACAGCGGACCCGTGCAGTAATAGCTGACATGCTATATTACTCAGGCAGTCGACTACGATTACAGAGCGATACCCAATTTTATTTTTTTTTATGTTTTACTGCTTTACACTAATAAAAACACTTTTATATTCAAAAAAGGAAACACGTTTTTGCATCGCAAAAGTCTGAGAGCCATAACTTTTTTAAATTTTTTTCTGTGTAAGGAGGGCTGTGTAGGGCTTGTTTTTTTTTGCGGGATGATTGACGGTTTTGATTGTATAGTTTTTGGGGGACAAAACTATTTTTTTTCATTATTTAAAATCCTGTTTTTTTGAAGTCAGGGTGAAGAAAATACTGCAATCCTGAGTAGTGTTTTTTATTATTTTATTTTCACTAGCACACAACCGTGCAGTAGTATCCATGACCAGTTATCTTTACTCTCAGGGTCGATACGATACGGCGATAACCCTATTAAATAGTTTTTTTTAATTGGAAGCACTTTTAAAAAAAAAATAGTGTTTTTTTGTGTAAATAATATTTATGCATCGCTGTCTTCTGAGAGCCCTAACTTTTATTATTTTTCCATATACAGAGACGTGTTAAGAATTTTTTTTTTGGGGTTGAACTGACGTTTTAATTGGTACAACTTTGCATTTATATGAGTTTTTGATCGCTTTTATTCCATTTAATGTGCTTGCATGGATGCACAAAAATCGCATTCTGGTGACTGTTTTTTTGTTTGTTTTTTTTACGGCGTTCACCATAATAACGGGTTTAATGTAACATGAAAGATTTATAGGGTGGATCGATACGCACGCGGCGATACCAAATATTGGTACTTTATTTTATTTTTGATCTTTTTGGGGCGATTTGGCGTTTTGTAAAGGGGTATAAGGGCAGTGTATGTGTTTATTTAATTTTATTTTTTGTTTTGTGTTTTACTTTTTTTTTTTTACTTTTTCACATTATTTTTTCATTTTACCCCAGTGAGGAATTGTAACTGCAAATCCCCACTTGGGAAAAGCAATCATTAATTGCTGTTTTGTGAAGAGGCATCTTGTGCGCAACAGGCGTTACTGCTGTGCATAGGTCCCATGGCAACAGTGACACCATTGCCCACAATGCATTGTGGGCATGGTGACATCACCAGACTACCCGGATGCATCAGACCAGCATCCGGGAGTCTGGTAGGAGACGGGCGAGCGGCATCTGTGCCGCTGCCAATCGCCGATAGTAGCAGAGGGAGCTCACTCCTCCAGCTGCGGCATCATTATCGCGGCCATTGGCCCCCCCCAAAAAAAGGGGGCTGCGGTATGATGGCGTTTTCATTTTTCAAACCCCGCGGCCGATCTCACTCCGGCCGGGGATGATGGGGCATGAAGCCAGCGGATAATTTACCGCTGGTTCCATGCCTGCGATGGGCCCCCCGCGCGGCTCCCCCAAGACCCGCGCATCGCCAGGCGTATGCATACCGTCCAATTTGCGGGAAGTCACTTCCCGCTAGGGCGTATGCATACGCCCAATGTCGGGAAGGGGTTAAAAGAATAGATCCCAGGCTGAACCGATTTAGTCCACTGAATCTAAATTAGTCCAAAAAGGCTAAACTGTGCAAATAATCAAGAAACATTACACACATACATGCCGGATAGCCTATTCCGGTCCAGAAACTGGCTGACGCCAACCCACACAGATGTCACCTAATTATTTTTATCAATAAAAGCTGATCCCACTTGTGGGGATGAGGATTTTGCCCAGCTTGAGAAAAAGAAAAAACCAGAAAATCATATTATTTGATTTTGAAAGAATTTATTGCAAATTAGGAGGTGAAAATAAGTATTTGGTCACCTACAAACAAAGCAAGATTTTTGGCTCTCCACAGACTGCTAACGTCTTCCTTTAAGAGGCTCCTCTTGTCCTCCCTCATTACCTGTAGTAATTGCATCGTTTGAACTGTTGTAAATGAAACCTGACCACACCTTAAACAGTCACCTCCAAAGCTCCACTATGGTGAAACCAAGAGGCTGTCGAACCGACACCAGAAACAATACTATTTAAGCCCTGCACCAGCTGGGAAGACTGAAATCTGGAATAGGCAAGCAGCTTGTGTGAAAGAAATCAACTTGTGGGAGCAATAATATTAGAACAAGGAAACATACAATACCACTGATAATCTCCCTCCATCTGTGTCTCCACACATATTCTCACACCGAGGGGTCAAAAGGGGGGACCTTATGATTGACCTACAGAGAGGTCTGGGGACCAACGAAACAAAGGCAACCTCAGAAACACAACTACGCGTGCCAGGGGACTCAGAATCCTGGCAGTTTCAGACGTGTCCACCTGCTTAAGCCAGTACATGTCCGGGGCCATCTGAAGTTTGCTAAAGAGCATTTGGATGATCCAGAAGAGTATTGGAGAATGTCGTATGGTCATGATAAACCAAAATTAGAACTGTCTGGTATAACATAACTCCTTCGTTAGTTTGGATGAGAGAGGAATGCCGAGTATGCATCCAAAAGAACACAACCATACGCTACTGTGAAAGCATGGGTGGCAACATCATGCTTTGGGGCTGTTTCTCTGCAAAAGGCACCAGTGATGACTATCCATGTACATGAAAGAATGAAATGAGGGGCAAGTATTTGGTGAGATTTTGAGGTGCAAACCTCCTTCCATCAGCAAGGGCATTGAAGATGAAACGTGCCTGGTGTCTTTCAGCAATGACAATGATCTCTAAGCACCCACCACCAGAGCAACAATGGAGCACGCTTTGTAAGAAGCAATTTCAGGGTCCCTCGCATTGGATTTTAAGCGAGGTAGAGTTTAAAAGTTAGAAAAAAATGCCAGTCAACAGATATCAATCCCATAAAAAACCTTTGGAGGAAGCTGAAAGTACGTGTTGCCCAGCAACAGCCCCAAAACATCACCAGCAACAGTGTGTGCAAACCTTGTGAAGACTTACAGAAAACATTTGACCTCTGTCATTGCCAACAATGGATATATAACAAAGTATTGAGATGAGCTGTTGTTATTGACCAAATACTTACTTTCCACCATAATTTGCAAATAAATTATTTCTGAATCAATGTGATTTTTGGGATTTGTTTTCTCATTTTGTCTCTCATAGTTGAGGTCTACCTATGATGTCAATTACAGGCCTCTCTCATCTTTTTAAGTGGAAGAACTTGCACAATTGGTGGCCGACTAAATACTTGTTTCCCCACTGTATATGCCAAAACTCTGTATGGTTCCAAAACACATGGAAGGCACCAGCTTTCCATTACACTTTTTCCTATATCTCAGGTTTACAGATTTCATAAAATATGTAAAAAAAAAAAAAATAGATGTATATTGTAATGAAAAACTACTGATTTAATGGCCAAAATACAGGCCCATGTTGCACCCAATACAGAATAGAGCTAACTACGCAATCCTTCTCATATTTTCCTTTTTATGTTTTTATAATCTTTGGGCATACACAAAATTAATTCATAAATAGTCTTGCGTTCCTATCATTTTAGGAAAACCTTTTCCCGGCAAGTGGTTGCAGGCGGGCATTTTATCCACTAATCCTTATTTTGACGTTTTTGCAATTTGTGGATTTAGACTAGAGCAAATTGTTCCATCTCATCGGGCCCTGAAATTCCTAACGCTTCCAAAGAAATTTTTAACCTAATCCTTTGCCAATTTTTTTCTGTTTGTCATTTTTCTAGCACGTAAAAACCAAACAGTAGCAGTTGTGTTATTTTAAACCCTTTTGTTGGGAACAGGGGAGGTGTACAGAGAATCGTCCTACATTTTCCAAAGTACCTGTCCCTTTTCTATGCCAGGTGATAATACAATGACCAAAGGTGAACAATATTGGTTCATTAAGGAAATTTGTCAACACTGTAGGATAATAGATTGAGCTACATTAGATACAGAAATCCTCTAACGAGTTTTAAAACAGTTCAGAATCACGGGGGAATCGTTTAGATAAGACGATAGAAGCGGAGGAGTTTTAAGAAAATTTTACCCATATTCTTTTACAATAAAGAACAGATCGATACATATTCTTTATATTTTTTTTTTTTTTCTGATTGTTAAAGAAAGACAAACAGACAATAGATAAATAGATAATAGTAATAGATAAAGATAATAGATAGATAGATAGATAGAAAAGGGAAAGGACCTGTCAGGGCGCACGAACAACACAGACATGTAGGCCCTGACAGGGGCCCAACCCCCTTCCCCCCCTTTGGGTGCCCGACCCCCTTTAATGGGTCGGCCCCAACCAGAAGACTGACACTATACGAATAGCGTGCAAACACAAGACGCAAACAATACAAACACAATGAGGGAAGGGCAAACAAGCCAAGTCGGTAACAATGGGAAGCGGGACAAAGTCAGAAGAATAAAAAGTGATCCAAGCAGAGTAAGGTAAACCCGGGGGGCACAGAAAAAAAGGGCAATTTATGGAAAACAAACCCGTAAAACAGGCAGGGGCTTTTCTGGGCCCAAAAAACCCGGGCTCGGGCCCCTTTAAATTTTTTTTTGATAGGCCGGGCACACGGAATTTTTTTTGCGTCTCATTGTGACCGGAAGTTTTTTACAGAGAAAAACCTTTTGTATGTAGGCTCAGGAGAAATAAAGTGATCACTGCATTATATTTAGTGCTTACAGGAACGTCTCTAAAGATTGTTCTCTTTCTCTCTTCTTCTCCATCTTCCCCGACGCCATGATGTCTTCTACCGTCCAAACTCTTCACTGAAAAATTTACAAAACAAACCCACTTAGACTCCTAAATTTTCAGCGTTTTCTCTACAATTTCCTACTCTATACAAAATCCCCATCTATAGGCCCCAAATGGTAATAATTACCCCCCGTGGGTAAATATTTCCCCCTATAGCCAGTAGTCCCCCATGTAGCGGGTTTGTACCCCCTCTACCGGGTTATTAGCCCCCTTTAGCCATAATATGCTCCTTGTAGTCGGGTAAATAGCCCTCGTACCACGTTATTTTGCCCCAATAGCCACAAATACCCCCTGTAGCCAGTGACTCCCCCCTAGCCATATGGGGCCCCCGTACCAGTGACTACCCCCTTAGCCAAAGGCCCCCTTACCAGTGCTTCCCCCTTAGCCATATATGCCCCCTGTAGCCATAAACATGCCCCCTTTAGCCAAAAATGCCCCCTGTACCATGACATGCCCCCTTAACAATAGGCCCCCCCCGAACCATGACATCCCCCCTTACCCATATAGGCCCCCTGTAGCCAGTGAAAATGCTCTCCTGACCACACACACCCCCCGTAGCCAATAGCCCCCGTAGCCAAAAAGCCCACCCCTGTACCAATGCCCCCTGTAGCCAGACGGGGCCCCCCCCGTAGCCATAGCCCCGTACCACACATCCCCCCCTGTACCCCACAACCCCCCTGTACCCCACATCCCCCCCCTTAGCCATATGCCCCCCCCCTTGTAGCCACACATGCCCCCCCGTAGCCATATGCCCCCCCCTTTAGCCACACAGCCCCCCCCCTGTACCCCACATGCACCCCCCCGTAGCCAAGCCCCCTGTAGCCCCACATCCCCCCCTGTACCTATCCCCCTCTTGTAGCCACAAAAGCCCACCCCTGAAAGCCATATCCCCCCCCTTTGAGCCACACATGCCCTCCCCGTAGCCCCACACCCCCCCCTGAGCCACACATCCCTTTCCCCGAAACCACACATGCCCCCCCGAAGCCACACATGCCTCCCCTGTACCACACACCCTCCCCTGTACCCCACTTTCCCTCCCCTGTAGCCCCCACATGCCCCCCCCCTGTACCCCACATGCCCTCCCCGTACCACACATGCCCCCCCCCTTAGCCACACATGCCTCCCCTTACCACCATGCCCCCCCCTGTAGCCACACATGCCCTCCCCTTTAGCCACAAATGCCTCCCCTGTAGCCACACATGCCCCCCCTGTAGCCACACATGCCCCCCCTTTAGCCACACATGCACCCCCTGTAGCCCACACATGCCCCCCTGAGCCCACAGCCCTCCCCTTAGCCACACTGCCCCCCCCGTACCACACATCCCCCCCTTGTAGCCACCATGCCCCCCCCTGTAGCCCAAATGCCCCCCCTTGTACCACACATGCCCTCCCCTTACCACCATGCCCTCCCCGTAGCCACACATGCCCCCCCGTAGGCCCACATGCCCCCCTGGTACCACACATGCCCCCCCTGTAGCCACACAGCCCCCCGAGCCCCACATGCCCCCCTTGTAGCCCACATCCCTCCCCTGTAGGCCACTCCCGCCCTTAGCCCCAAAATCCCCCCTTTGTAGCCACACATACCTCCCTGTACCACACATGCCCCCCTGTACCCCCACATCCCCTCCCCTGACCCACACATGCCCCCCCTATACCCACACATGCCCTCCCCCTGTACCCAAAAACACAGCCCTCCCCTGTACCACACAGCCCGCCCGTACCCCACCCCCTCCCCTGTAGCCACACATGCCCCCCTGTAGCCAAACATCCCCCCCTGTAGCCAACATGCCCCCCCTTTACCCACATGCCCCCCCTGTACCACAAAATGCCCTCCCCCTGTACCACACTGCCCGCCCAGCCCCAACCCCCCCCTGTACCCCACATGCCCTCCCCTAAGCCACACTGCCCCCCCTGTACCACACATCCCTCCCTTAGCCCACATGCCCCCCGTACCCCACATGCCCTCCCCTTTACCCCACGCCCTCCCCCTGTAGCCACAAGCCCTCCCCGTAGCCCACATGCCCCCCCTGACCACACATGCCTCCCCGTACCACACACCCCCCCCCTGTACCACACTGCCCCTCCCCTGTAGCCCACATGCCCCCCTTTAGCCCCACATGCACCCTGTACTAAAAAATTAAAAAAAAAAACTACTTACCTAATGAGCCCGGCCCGCCCCTGGTCCTGCAGCTTGAGAAGGGGTGAAAAGCGCGTATATCATCACGCGCTTACCCCGGGTCTCGCGGGCACGGGCCCCCTCCTCGCCGGCAGAGCTGCCGGCTCAGGGGACCCCAAAGCGGCAGGGGGTGAGACAGGGGCGCGTCCGCCCCCTGTGACGCCCACTGTTGTACAGGCTCAAAACGCTGATAAAAACTGGGGACAGAAGGACGGGAAAGACCCCCGCCCCCTCCCCGACCTGACTGCGGGGGCCGCTGGAAACGCCGTAATCAGAGAGATGGGCGGCGCCCCCGCACGAGGTCGCCCAGGCCCACCGGGGGCCTGGACCCCGAGCCCCTGGGCACAGGCAGATTCATTCGGGCCTTTTCCCGAATGAATCTGCCTAGGACCCCCTGCAACAGCAAGGAAAGAGACAGAAACCCTTTAAAACCTTCCAGGAGAACTAAGGACAAGGCAATAGGAGGAAAAAGGGAAAGGGCCTGGGAAGGTAGAGCTGCAATCACCCGGACAAAAGGGGCCAGGTTTAACCCTGGGTGCTGGAAGATTCCTGGGGCCCAGGCGTCGGCCCGGAATCAAACAAATAGCAGGGGAACAAGACCCATTTCACACTATAAACACAAATTAGCACATGTCAAAACCACGGCTTACATCGAACGGCCCCTGGCCGGCGACCAAACTCAAAGCGGGGGTTTTTTCTGGCATGATCATACACAAGGTTAAAAAAAAAAAAAAAAAAACACCAAAGTTTATTTAACATAAAAATTAAAATTTTTTTTTTTTATTTTAATTATTTTCGAGACACATTTCATTTAAATTTTCCCGCAGTGCCGCCACAAAAAAAATTTTGTATTACCATGATTATGGGCTACGGCAATGCATAGTTAAACTTAGGACTCCACCTTACAACGCACAGTGCTAACCCCAACCACCATAATACAAATCAAAAACCTTGTTTCTCAGGCCCAAGGAGTTTCAGTTTTAAACAGTTTTAAAAAAATCAGAGGTTCCACCCTATCTCAGAAATAAACCCGACTGTCTCTAACAGGACGCCACAGTGTTGCCAACCCCTAAGAGAAAAATAGGGAAACAAATTAGGACTGGGACGCACAGAAAACAGTTGAGAATAATTGTACTTCTGTTCTTCTGCTTATAAATGTAGGTGCCTGAGGGGGGGTTTGCCTCTATTAACTCAGAATACATTTGAAAATGGGATCTCAAACTAAAACCCTTTTCAAAAGCAATTGTATATTTAATATACAATTGTGAGTTTAGTTTTAATCCACCAATTATGACCAAAATTTGTTGGGTATCTCTACAGATTCTTTAAAAAACAATATAAATTGGTTCGGACAAACATTTAAAATTTTTAAAACCCTAAACCTATGGGAAAAATGATGACTGTTTTTAAAAGTTCCCCAAAAAAATATAAAATAAGATTAAGGAAAAATTTGGCAGATAATTTAACCAGAAAAGCAAGTCCTTCCATATAACAACAGAAAAGCGCTGGAAGCGGAAATTGCTTTCAAATTTTTAAGATAGGAGCTTCTTTTATACACAATTTCTAGCAAAAAAGAAAATCGGGTGCTTTTAGCATGATTCCCCCGGAGTCGCTCATTTAAAAAGCGTACAGAACATTTATACTATACTGTCTTAAGAGGCGCTACTAACCCCCCCAATCACTGCAAGGACTTAACGTTACAGACATTTTTCAAGTAAAATGTTTAATGAAATTACTGGAACAGTTCTGGGCCCCTTGTATGTCT
>JAODAL010073569.1:0-12500 GCA_025379985.1 Phyllomedusa bahiana
ACTCGGTCAAATGACTTTCTCTCATCGCTCCAAATCACCGTTTCCCCAATCTTTTATTTTTCATACTTTTTTTTGCAAACTTGAGCCAACGTTCTTATGATGAGTTTGAATCGAGCTTCTTCACCTATTTTCGGGCCATCATTCCAGACTGTGTAATGAGTGTTGCCCCTGCTTGCTTGGAAAATCTGTGATCTCACTCTTACTAAGCATACAAGCCGCCTCCACTGCCGTGTTTGTCGGGTTACAACCGATAGACCTTGTGATGAGCCAGCTTGTTGCCTCTGATATTTTCCCTGTACGTTCACCTCTTGGCTACTGATTGATGGATGGATTTCATTTCTTATTCTTCTAACTGTCAGGGCCTCACATAATGTAGTTTGGCAATTTTATTGGCCCAGAGATGCTATCGATCAGCTGGATGATGCCGTTTCTCTTTTCTTGGGAAATCTTCTTCATGTCTACTCGAACCAGTGACCTTTCACTTGGGAATCAGCCTAATGACACTGAGCTATTAGGGAATGTGAGAACAGGTTGTAATTTGTCGTAATAAGAAAAAGATTGTCCCACCAGGAGGAGCAAAAAAGTAACAATGCAGTTACATGACAGAATCTGCATAACTAGGCATATGCTAGATAGTTGAAGGTCAAAGTTATGTATAAGATAGCCAACTGTCTATAAAATGATGGTAGTCTCACATTCAAAGCTGTAGTGGATGGTGAGATATGGAGCCTAAAAGTCAAAAATGGAAAACATTGTTACCCTTTTGCTTCTCAGTGTAAAACATATTTAATGGAATACAACTTTAAAGCACAAAAACTTTAATAACTTGAAATTATGCAAAACGCTGCATTTAGTGGGAAAAAAATTTTTCAGCAAAAACGACCTGAACAACATTTGTTCTGAGAAACACTGTCGCCTAACTCAGATCCTCCTTCATAGATGACCCCACAACTGATCTCATTATTTCTTGGCTAGAGAACGGCCTCTCTACGCTAACTTGGGTTGGTGGCAAAGCAGTGACCACATCTCTAACAATGTCAGGATATAAAAGTATTCCCTCATGCACAGTCAGTTTTGATGAATGGTTGAATCTTCTACTTCTTTGGAAAGCAAGTGAAAAATTTGGCTAAATCTGGTCATCTGTTTGCTCTGGGAGCGGAAGCCATTGTTTTCAGACCTCAAAGCACATTACCCATTGTTTACTGAAGAGATAACATCTCCTGCAGGTTTCTCAGTGTAATGTATCTTAGCTACTTACAGATAGAGCTAGATTGCTATCACTGCTTTAAAACCGACGCACAGTCTTAGGAGACAGAGTGAGTGTAAAATCACTTGTGACTCAGTGAAAACACTGAGTTGACAAGCCTTTAAGACACTGATTGTGGGTGTACTTTTTTTAGCAAAATGTGTCTTGAATTAATGGTTAGGAATATTTTTTTTTTCTTGGAAGTGCAAATTAATTAATTTTTGAGTTGCAATCAATGGTTCACATTGTGGTAGAATACTGTAGTATGGGTAAAGGCCACCTAGATAAATGTCGATTCTGAAATAAATCTAAAGAGTTGTTCCCTTACAAATCTGCTGGGATGTAATCATATACAGCATAAATGTACCCAGCACATCTCGTTGCAAAGCCCGGGGAGTGGGGGGAAACCTCCACTCCCTTGGCGCTTAAACCCTTTGATTGCCGGCATTTCGTCACCGAGTGCAATCAAGGGCTTTCCTCTTCTCCGTCATGATGATCAGGACACCCGGTGACCCCATAAAGAGCCCGGGAATGCTGCACAGTCAGCCCTGGGATCTAGGAGCCTGGGCTTCTGTGGCGTGCCTGATCGCTGCCTGAGATCAAACTGACACAGATTAAAATGTAATTATTACGATGTGAAGGTTCTAGCATCTGAGATGAGTTACTAAGTTTAAAAAGAAAAAAATGTAAAGCAGTTATCCCTTCATGATTTGTGAGGAAAAATTCACGCAAAAAAATGAACAAATCTGTTCACCACCCCTCCACTTCATCAATGACCTGCGAGAGGAAGAGGTCAATTAGCCATACGTAAATTCCCTTCTATAGGAAGCTAGCACAGCAGGAGAGGGTTGACCCATCAAAAAGAACCGCTCATCTCCATATAATTAGCACAAGACAAGTTTCTCTCTCAAACCCCCAGCTTCAAAGACTGACAAAGGTACCTAGCCGCAGCACCTCGATTTCATATAGATTTAGAGGCAATCGCACATAACTGGACTGTGGCGGTTTTCATATCTTTTACAAATTTGAACTCCCCGTACAACAAGCCAGCCACTCCCGACGTTCACGATGCAGGGGGAATGAGATATCGACAACTGGACTTAGTGAGCACCTAGGATAGTGGTGTCTGACATCAGGGCGTAGCTAAGGTCCAGACGTTTTCGGATGCTGGCCACTGTTCCGTTCTGTGCCAATGCCCTGCCGAGGTATGGCCATTTTGGTTTTTATCAGTCAGAAATTGCATGGCCAGAAGTGGAGATGAGTTCATATGACCGTCACAGGGCAGTGTGTAGGAAGGGTAGGGGGCAGGCACGTGCTGTCCCATTACAGATACAAGTAGGAGCCCGAGGTGGGCCCAGTCGTTGCATTCAGGAGGGGGGTACCTGACATAATTCCAGAAGCATCCACGCAGCGCAGGGCCACATCTGCCCCCCCATGTGAGCCCAGCTACAAACCAATCACAGGTAACTGGACCCACATTTTATACTACCTTTGAACTGTAACCGTACTTAATATTTGTGCACCTACATCTTACCTGTAATTATCATTAAGTTTTGTATATACTTTGTCTAGTGTGCCCTCCTAGGCTAGATTAAATCTATAAACATTAATCTGATTAATCTGTCTTGATCCCATCGACCTCACACGCCTAGTACTCCGGTCTATAATACATAGGCTACCCCAAGGTTGGTTCCTGTGGCCTTTTTATAAAGTCGGTAACGGACCGATCGTTGATAACTAAACTAGTAACTGTGTGCAGCCTATTAGACGGCAGATTTTTGTTTCACCAGTATGGGTAAATCAAATCTCTCCCAGCCGATCGAGGGTTGTTTGGTGCGAGGATTGTGCTCTCTCTGAGCCTCCCGATTCCCTCCCTTGTGCCGTGTGGAGCAGGCGAAAACGGTGAGAACAGATCCTGGCTGACCTTGTTTAATCCCCTAGGGGGCGCGCAACGCCCGATACACCCCAAATCATCCTGTCCGACCCTCGAGTGGTGCCCAGCGGGTGGGCTTTTTCCTGACAGGATTTTAAAAAAATAATTTAAAAACCAAAAAATGTGTAACAAAAAAAAAATACAAATAAAACCCGATTTCAATATCTGGTAGAATTAATTTAACAAGTGTGAAATGTGAATGGTGTAAAAAAAAAAAAAAATTCTGCAATAATTTAAGTGAACTTAAACTATTCCCCCAAAAAGTACAACTTGTGCCGAAGAAAACGAGGCTCAATACAACTACATAATTGAAAAAATACAATTACGACTGATTGAAACACAAGGAGGCAAAACTCATCATTGACTACTTTTCAGGCATTCGCCTTAAGGGAATTAAAGATACCTATCCTCAGAGAAACCCTCAAGTGACGAAAGACTAAAATGCAAAAACTTTCACAAATATCTTCAATTTAGTAAATCAAAGTATTTCACCGTCAGTTCATGTTTTTCTTTAAAAAAAAAAAAGTGTGGCCCTTTGAGACAGTTCTGAAGTCAGCACATGACAGCATGATTGATCACTATAATTGACAGTTTGTGTGAAAGTAACTTGTCTTCTGAGCTGGAAGTCACTGTGTAGGGGGCAGCCCTAAGTCTTCATCACCAACAGCAGCGTTAATAATAGATGCCTGTGTATCTATGGAGAAGGAGCTGAAGCAACAAGTAAAGCCTTCCACACTATGTCCTTAGTGTTTATACCTGCCGATTGTATGTAGTGAGAGACTCAGATCACCCTGTACAGCAGCTATGCCCTAAGCTCCTCCTGACAGTGGTAAACTCCCAACAGGAATGAATCCTTCTAGATAAGAATCCTCTTGAGTCACAAAAGAATAAAACCTGTCCCCTGCAATGCTAGGTACATCCTCCCAATTGCTATGACATGTATTTAACCTGTCACCTGTCAGATGGTTTATGTTGTTGTGAATCTGAGAGCTGAACGTGATAGCTAAGTCTACACTGCAACAGAAAAACGTCAGTTTTTTTCACATTTTCCGTTTTCTAAAAACGCTGGAAAAAGGCAACTGTAATCATCTCCCATCAGACTCTAATGTAAAACCCTCCTGTCGTCTCCACTGATCTTCTTTTATTCTGCTCGTTTTTTTTATGGTCTTATTTACGCAACAATGACGTTAATAAAATGTATTTTTGGCCGACAAACGTGAGATAACTTTATTAGCACCAAAATCTGTCAAAATGCATATCTTAGGCAACCAAGAATCCGCAAAACAAAAAAAATGGACTTTAGGGCCAAAATCCGTAAAACGTATTTTTGGCGACAAACGCAAGATAACTTTATAGCACTAAAATCCGTAAAACGCTACAAGAACACATATAAATTGGCAAAGAGTGCTTTATTGAACCCTTTTGAACGCGTGTGAAGTTAACATCCATGGCTTAATTTATGCAAGTACATTAAAAAACAGGCTTGAAGACAAAAGAAAGAAAAAAAAAAGCTTGTAAAAAAAAACACCCAAAATGCAAATTGTGGGCAAAAAACGGCCGTTTTTTCAGCAGCTTTTGACAGGCAGTGGACAAGAAAACTTCAGTTCATGAACAGTTTTGTAATTCGTTTCAGGTCGTTTTTTTTGTCCACTGCAGTGAGACATAGCCATAGAGGGAGAGAAGCATGAGCTCTGAATCTGTAGGTTTTATATAATTTGTAGCAGGATTTCTAAGTAAAAGAAAGAGAGACAATACTAACTGGACTCCTTAATAGACCGTGGAAGATCCTGCCAACCCCACCATATGCAGTGAATTGACAGCTTTTACCTGTATTCATGTGAAGTACAAAGCAAACTTCACTGCACATGCAGCAACATATACACCTTATATGTTCACAGGGTAAAGAAGCCGAGTTCTCGGTTACATTCTGCTCTCAGGGTAGCATAAACCACCTGACAGTTTACCCTTTAAGTCTGTTTACCCCACCCATAAAGTGATTGACAGCTTTTTCTGCATCAAGTGTGTACAGAGCAAAATGTCAATCACTGTATGTAATGGGATGTAATGTCAGTACTTTCACTTTTCCATTTAGTATTTTCTCAGATTTTCACTCAGAAACCCCTGCTTCCTAAATCATATAAACCTATTTACAACAAAGCTCAGCATCTCTCCCTTCCATAAATCCTCTCGAGATGGGGGAAAAAAAAAATCACCTGACTGATTCACCCCAAATCTTCTCGATTAATTTTGCGGTTAACTATGTGTACTTAATACATAAAATGAAAACAGTGAAGCAGAGATTCTTACAGTTAAGCCTTCAGACATGGTAATAAAACAGAGTAATGAATAAATAAGAAATGAACTTCCGAGTGAATATTCTGGCTGAATTGCTAGTATGTTTTAGGACATCTGGTGGTCTGAAGTAACCCTGGAAATAATCCAGCTAAAACTTGAGAGGAAGCAAATAAAAAGTCAGAAGTTAGTCAAGTAAGCATATACAGGCCCCACAAATGTTACACAAAACCGAATGCTAAAAAAGATCTTTTTATAACAGAAGAAATAAGTATTATATATACATGTCTTGGTGCAAGGACCTTTATGATCATCCTAACACCAAGAGAAGACTAGGCAAATGGGATAGTTTTTCTGCTGCAGCAATCTGCCTCTCTGCTGGAGACAAAGCTTGTGTAAGCCTGCTGCTTCTCCTAAACATATGTGAGGATTAAAACTCTGTACTGTGGAGTGGAGATTTCAAGATCAAGAAAGAAAGGGGAACCTGGGGTTACCAGTATGTGTGTGTTTGTTGTTTTTTACGTCTGTTTTCTTCAAAAGGCTGATTATACAAAAAGTTTCTCTTCCCTTTCTTTTTCCAGTGGCAATCAAATTATTATGGGATTTGGTTCAACAGGTGACAAGGGTTCCCAAAACTGACCAGTTCTATATTAAAGAAAATGTATGTATACAGGCCAGTCCTCGTTCACAAATGGGATAGAACTGTAGTTTGTTCTTCAAGTTGAAATTGTTATGTAAGTTCGAACAGGTATACTTATAGTAAATGGTATTATCCAGCAAAAAAAAAATTTTTTTTCGTATTTGAGAGATTTGCATGGGAAGGGTTTCTTACATTTGTTAGCAGTCTGTGCCCTTTTGTTGTAGATGAAATTTCACCTAACGTTCTGTATCTCATGTGCAGCTGTGGCATGCTGCACTTGTTATCAATGGGGGTTAACTCAGTGTTTTGAATGTCAGGCCACACCCCCATAAATTCTCTGCGTGTTGTAAACTTAGGAACGTAGTGCAAGTCGAACGATGTAAAGTCAGCGGACTGCCTGTATGTATATATGTATATATATATATCATATATATATATATATATATATATTATGATATATAGTATATAATATACTATATATATATATATATATATATATATTATATATTATACACACACACAAGCAGTCCCCGACGTTACACCGTTCCGACTTATATCTGTCGCCTAGTTACAAACATAGAATTTATGGGCATGGCTGGCACTTGCAGTTTCCATGTTCCAACACAGTGGTAGTAGCTGGGAACGACAAGGATCCAGCATGCCACTGCAGCACATGAGGTGAAATCTTCAGGCAACGACAGCAGGGCAAATGTAGAAACCCTTGTCCTGCACTATCCAACTAAAAAAAAAAAAGTTGTTACATTAAATACATATACCTTTTCTCGACTTACATACAAATTCTACTCAATAACAAATCCTACAGTCCCTATCCCATTTTTATAACCTGGGTTCTGCATATATATATATATTATATATATAACCGTAATAATTGCGTACAAATTCTGCTCTTTGCCTGCTCCAATCATACTTCCTAGGTTTTATGCCTGTTATGAAATTAACTTCATGGTGGTGACACTTCCAGTACAACATAATCTGTATTGCATCAATTACTTCACTATGGCTTAAATTATAACATAGACCCGAAAGAGAACAAAAAGAAATACGCGCAGGAAAGAGTATAATTAAGTTGCATATACATATTACATATAGATGTATTTAAACTCAAATGATTTTATGTTACTGGACACTTGCTTTCCTCCACACAAAAAAATAATATAATATACAGTACATATGAAAAAGTTTTGGGCACAACCCCTATTAATCTAAATCATTTTTAGTTCTAAATATTTTTTATTTTGGGTGTTTGCAACAAGCCATTTTCAATTTGATATATCTAATAACTGATGGACCTACAGTAATATTTTCTCCAGGATTGAAATGAGGTTTATTGTACTAACACAAAATGTGCAATATGCATTAAACCAAAATTGAGACCGGTGCAAAAGTATGGGCACCCCCAACAGAAAAGTGACCTTAATAATTAGTAGATCCTCCTTTTTGCAAAAATAACAGCCTCAATCGCTTTCCTGTAGGCTTTTAATCATTCCTGATAAGGTAGTTTTTGTGACCCTTCCTCTTTACAAAACAATCAAGTTCAGTTTAAGTTATTTGATGGTTGGCCGAGCATGGACAGCCCTCTTCAAAGTATCCCACAGATGTTCAATGATATTCAGGTCTGGGGACAGAGGGATGGCCATTCAGAACATTGTAATTGGTTTTACCTCTGCATGAATGCTGAGTAATTTGGAGCTGTTTTGGGATCATTGCTTGGCAGAAATATCCTCACCCGGCGTAACTTATCAAATTCACTCACGCATTCTTGTACATATTCTGAAGAACTAGCTGATACGTAGTTGAATCCATGCGACCCTGCAACTTTATCAAGATTCCCTGCCGCATTTGGGCTCACACAGCCCAAAGCATGATGGAAGCCCACCAAATTTTACAGTGGGTAGCAAGTGGTTTTTCTTTGAATGCCTGTGTTTTTGGACCCATGCATAACGCCTTTTTGTATGAACCAAACAAACTCAACTCTTGTTTCATCATCCACAGGACCTTCTTCCAAAATGAACTGCATGTCCAAATGTGCTTTTTGCCATACCTCAGGCACTCTGTTTTTGGCGTGCTGTTCAGAAGATGGCTTCTTTCCGCATCAATCCTCTCATACAGCTTTCTCCTTGTGTGCAAAGTGTCTTTATTGTTGACCGAGTGCACAGTGACACCATCTGCAGCAGATGCGATGCTGCAGCTCTTTGGAGGTGGTCTGGTGGATTGTCTTGACTGTTCTCAACCATTCTTCTTCTCTGCCTTTCTATATTTTTTCTTGCCTGCCACTGGTCTGGGGTTTAACAAGAACTGTCCCGGTGGTCTTCCATTTCCTTACTATGTTTCCTCACTTTGGAAACTGACAGTTAACATCTCTGAGAACAACATTTGTATCCTCCCCTGACCAACTATGGTTAACAATCTTTTGTTTTCAGATCATTTTTGAAGTTGTTTATTGAGGAGTCCCCTCATTGATGCCACTCTTCACAGGAGATTCCTAAATAGGAGAACAACTTGCAATTGGCCACCTTAAATCCTTCTCATCATTGGAATACACCTGGCTATGAATTTTCACAGCTCAGTGGAGGTACAAAAACAATGTTTTGCTTCAGAAAGTCAGTAAAAAGTAAGTTAGGAGTATTCAATCAATAAAATGATAAGTTACACTTATTTTGCACCAGTCAAAATTCGGTTTATGCATATTGCACATTTTGTGTTAGAGTAACAAATAAACCTCATTTCAATCCGGAAATATTACGTGTCCATCATGTTATTAGATATATCAAATGAAAATGCTAGTTCAAACGACCCAAAGATTAGGAACTAAAATGATTAAGTTTAATAGGGTGCCAAACTTTTTCATATGACTGTATGTGTATATTAAATATATATAGATATGATATATATATATTATATAATATAAGATATATACACACACAACACACACATAGTTTTACATATAAGATATAGTATACATAATACACATCCCTCTTTTAGACAGTTCTAGGTTTTCCTCTATTTTTTAAGTAGCTGTTCATATCTTTGCTAATGCTGAATATAAAAAAAAGAGACCCTTATAGAAGAAAAGGTACTGTTATGTCAAACATGGGCCAATTGTGTATAAACACACATCACACATTCTGTGAGCAAAACGCTAATGTAAATATGGAAGCCGTGTTAGTAATCACATCGAACCAACAGTATGGATCACAACAAAAAGAATAATCATGTCAAAACCGATACTACATCAAACCATCCATTTCTGAATCTGTCCCCATTTCTATCATGATAAGCGGATGGTTGAGCTAGAAAAAAGTGAACACTTAAAATCAGATAAAATTAAAATGCATCACTACTTCTGAAAACCGACCAGAAAAGTCCTATCTTTGACCCTCTGTAACATATACATTACTCACAAAAGTTAGGTATATTTTGGACTTTGGTTAAATTTCAGGATGAATAAAACATGTTGTTGATAATACATTAAATGCACTAAATGAGACACATCTCATAAACTTTTAGAAGTGCAGGTCCAACTGTTTTCAATGTTTTCAGTACTTTTTGCACCATTTGAATGGGATTTTGAACAGTCCCTCCTCATCAATTTCTGTTTCATAGTTTGACATCATGAGACCAAGACAGCATCTACAGAATGATCAACAGTGTATCTGCCATTGCAGCTGAAAGCAGAATGCTCTCAGTATGGAAGTGACCACTGAGTGTCCCCTCAGTGTTTCATAACAGGTTTGCAACAAAAACAGAGACTGGAAGATTCACAGAAAGGCAAAGGAAAGTGGACTCCTTTGTGCTCACACACCCTGATGACCGCTTCATTGTAAACAATGCCCCTGCGAGAACCAGATGATGAACCACACAACTTCCGAGGCAGGTTTAAGGGAGGTGTCACTTCAGACCATTCGGTAACCAATTATAACAGCGTGGTCTGCGTGATAGATGACCCAGCAAAAATTCCTGACCAACACCACCAGACACAGGCATCATCGTCTTGAATGGTCCTGGGACATTTATGCTGGACAAGGGACCAGTGTTTCCACGAGTGCTGTTCAGTGAAGAAGTCGATTCCATTTTTGAACAGAAATCATTGCTGTGCCAACGATTCAGGAGACGTCAAGGAGAGTGCATGCGTCCAGCCACAGTTGTCACCAGAAGGAGCCGTGTGGTGGTGTTACATTGTGGGCAGGTATCTAGATCAGTACAGAATGGCCCATATACTTATTTTGTGAATAGTCCAGTGACAGCCTCTACTATTGAACATCATAATTAGTCCATCTGCCCTCTACATGAACACAACAGAGCTAAGAACATCCTTCATAGATCCAATGCTCCAGCTCATTGGAGTTTGCTCTTTAGGGAACGGTTGGTGGAGAGCTGGCACCTCAAATGGAGTGGTTGCACTTTCTCCAGACTGAACCCCCTAGACAACCTGTGGGATCAGCTGAGTCTCCCGTTATAACTCATAACACTGTACCCAACCTGTATGGCTAGGGGCGCCCTTAGAGAAGAGTGGGCTACCATGGCCGTTAGCAGTCATAGCGAGACTTGTCAACAGTTGTAAATTGATGCTACCAACGACTGATGTTCCTGACATTGGTTATGGTGTACACTCTCCACTGTTGTGGCTTTTGCTTCTTATTAAATTGTTTGAGATGAGAAAACCAACACTGAGCTGTATACTACAAATGCCCAGGATATGTAATATTCACTGTAGTGTATTTTTCTACATTTCCCAGAATTTCACCCAAAAGCCAAATATCTCTAACTTTCTGGGAAGTAGTGTACTCAGAGCAGTTACGACATGAATTTACGCAGTGGAATTTGCTGCTGTATCATACTGCACACGTATGAAATCAGGGCTACAATTGTGGCAAATCTGCAACTAAAAATCCAAGCATAGGGTATTGCCACATACACTTAAAGGCGTTTTTTCCTCACTACAACTATTAGCTTTCAAAATATAGGGGGTGTGCAATAAAAACTTTTACCAAATACAGTGCTCTTTTTAATTTTTCCCTGGTCAGGAAATAAGGGAGATTTTATCTAGCTCTGAGAGCACAAAAGTTCCCCCACCTCTAATCTATTGTCTTATTCTGATGCAGGGAGTTGATGTCACCAGGACAGATGCCGCTTTTAGAACAGAGTGTGTTTACCTTTGATAAGCACCAGCTTTCCACCCTTGAGCTCGGTAGCTGTGTGCACTGTAGAGTAAATCTTTCTGCAATCCAAGTCACTGCAGTGAGAAGAGCAGGGGAATACGGAGCCGATACTAAATCACTCGCTACAGACCACAAACTGCCTAACAAGGAAGAGAGAGTCCTGAAAGCTGCCTGTGGCTCTGAGAACAGCATAGTGACATAAACCCTCTTAATGTCCGAAAATTTAAAAAACAAATAACAGTTTTTTAACTTAAAAACACACACCTACATACATGAAGATCAGATGAAGCATTGAAAGTTGCTGTAATACATTACAGGTTATACTATAACACACAATCCTCGTTAGGGATGATAATACATGTGAAGAGCCCCACTGCTGGTATACCCATGAGATCATTAAAATGGGGTCCACATTCCCTAGTACCTTCTATTGATGAGAGCAATAGAGCAGCAGTCAAGCATGTGGTGATGCTTCTATATATCAAGGTCACTAGGTAAGGAGGAACACGTGATTAGTGGGGGGATCAAAGACAGCTAGAATACATTTTAGCGGGTCAGTTGTAAAAGCACAACAATATGGCCCGGTTGCATGTGCTGAAGACCACGCCCCCACAACAGTCACCAATGACCCTCATTAAACACCGGTAAACCTTGATGGCCGAATTGGGGGGGGGTTTGGTCCGCATTGTGTGCTTTTACCCTTAGATATGCTCAGGTGTGATAAATAGGAAATAGGTTGTGGAATTTTCTTGCTTTACCACAGCCTGTTTCCATCATTCCATAAACCCTGAAGAGGAGTCAGCATTTCACACTGTGACCTCTGCCCTATTCAGATTCATCACTGAGACCTTCTGCGTGTCAGTTACTGTGGGACGGTATTTTGATGTCACTTTAAAGTCCAGAGTACTTCAGTCTGCTGAAGATTACAATACAAGCACCATTACACCACGTTATACAACAAAGTATATTTTTTAGAGTATTTTCCGAAAATCACGTGACTCTTGCAAGAAGAATCTTTCTACCTAATCATAAGAGCATTATCAAAATAAGAGCGCTTTAGATCTTCAACAAGGCTTACCACTCCAGTGATTCAACACCTGGCGACCCTGATTATTTATAGTAATTCTGTCATATGGTAAAAGAAGTAGAAAATAAACAAAATGGCGCCAGATGATTTTGGCACAGAAACAGCTGTATCAACTACATGAT
>JAODAL010073570.1:0-14689 GCA_025379985.1 Phyllomedusa bahiana
GTCACCCTCTCTTGTCTCTCAGTGGGGGGCCCCCTGTGCAGGCCCCTGGGCCCCTCCCCACTCTCCTGTCTCTGTAGTGCTGGGGCCCCTGTAGCCGGTCCCTGGGCCCCCGGTACCACTCCCCTGTCTCTGTATGTGGGGCCCCCTGTAGCAGGTCCGGGCCCCGGTACCATCTCCTTTTCTCGTATGCGGGGGCCCGTGCGGGTCCCTGGGCCCCGGTCACCATCCCTGTCTCTGCAGTGCTGGGTCCCCTGTGCAGGTCCCTGGGCCCCCGGTCACCGCTCTCTTTCTCTGAGTGGGGGGCCCCAAAGCCGCGCATTTGGACCCTCTGTTCACGCGTTCTGTGCTCCGCACCGGGGGAAGCTGCAGTTTGGGTTGTCCAGTGTTTTGGCCAAGACTTGAGGGCGAGCCGCGGGTAAGACCCCGGGGGCACCCCGCGGGGGGGGGGTACCCCGGGATTGTCGCTAGTCATTGTGTCACGCGGGCGCCATGTGCGGGGCACTGACCCTCATGCTGGGGGGGCTCGGGTTGTGGGGGGCCGGGCCCCGGGTCATGTGTCTTTCTTCCTAGAACGGTTTGGGTGCCCCAAGGCCCTGACGCTTTTTAAAGATGCTTTCTAATTTTGGGGGAAAGGGGAAACATGGCGCCGCCCCTTGTTTCTGTGGGAGGCCAGGGGGGGAAAAGAGGGGCGCCGTATTGGCCCCGCTCTGATGGCGCCCTTGTCTCCTCTCATGTTTGCAGAATGTCGCCAACTCTGTCCGTTCCCGGTTTTTCACGTGGAGGATTTTGGGGAAGACGGTTTGGGGGGGCGGGCCAGTGCGCCTGCCGCACATACTAGAGAGCCACACCAGGGGGGTCCCGAGAAAAAAAAAAGGCCATGTGGTCACGGGCAGGCCCCCCCTCTTGGGAGGCCGGGCCCCCCCCCCCTGCTGATTTACGGGCAGGGCCCCCCCCCCCTGCTGAGGTCACGGGGGAGGCCCCCCCCCCCCCCTGCTGAGGCACGGGGAGGCCCCCCCCCCCCCCCTGCTGGGTAGGGCAGGCCCCCCCTCTGCTGAGGTCACGGGCAGGCCCCCCCTCTGCTGAGGTCACGGGCAGGCCCCCCCCCGCGAGGTCACGGGCAGGCCCCCCCTCTGCTGAGGTCCGGGCGGCCCCCCTCCCTGCTGAGGGGGCAGGCCCCCCCCCCGCTGAGGTCACGGGCAGGCCCCCCCCCGCCCTCTGAGTCACGGGAGGCCCCCCCCCTGTGAGGTCACGGGCAGGGCCCCCCCCATGGGTCACAGGCAGGGACCACCCCCCCCCCCCCAAATGAGGTACGGGGTTTGGGCCCCTAATGAGGTCAGGGGAAGGCCCCCTCCCCCTCATGACCCGCTTTCCCTCCAGTAAATGTTTACTATAACCAGGAGGACTGTGGGGATCAGTAACAGCTCCTTTTTATGTCAGGGGCAAAGGGAAAGGGGGGTTCCTTTTTAAACCGGCCTTTTTTGGATGCGTCGTGATGCGCTCTGAGCTGTGGGGGGCCTTGCTGTCGGGTGTTGTAGACTCACTTGATGTGTTTGTGGCCCCCCGGTCGCAGGTGGATGGCAGTTCCCGGCCCCCCCCCAGGGGGGTCACCAGCATGAGGGGTATCCTGGCAAAGGGAGGTTTTGGGCCCGTGACATCATGGGGTGACATCTACGGGGGGCTGGGGTGACAACATACAGGGGACATCATGCGGGTGATGTCATACGGGGGACATCTTGCGGGTGACATCATACAGGGGACACCTGGGGTGACTCATACGGGGGCACCTCGGGTGACACATACAGGGGGACATCATGCGGGGGACGTCATACAGGGGACATCATGCGGGTGACATCATGCGGGTGACATCATGCGGGTGACGTCATACAGGGGACATCATGCGGGTGACATCATGCGGGTGACGTCGTGCGGGGGACGTCGTGCGGGGGACGTCGTGCGGGGGACGTCGTGCGGGGGGCGTGTGGGGGGCGTGGAGGGGGGACGTCGTGCGGGGGACGTCGTGCGGGTGACATCTTGCGGGTGACGTCGTGCGGGGGGGGGGTGTGCGGGGGGACGTCGGCGGGGGGACGTCGTGCGGGGGGACGTCGTCGGGGGGGTTTGCGGGGGGGGGTTTGCGGGGGGAGTCTTGCGGGGGGCTCTTCGGGGGGGGTCTTGCGGGGGGCTCTTGCGGGGGGACTCTTGCGGGGGAGTCGTGCGGGGGGGGCGTTGCGGGGGGAGTGTCGGTGGGGCGTCGTGGGGGGGGGACGTCGTCGGGGGGGGGGCGTGGGGGGGGGAGTCGTGCAGGTGACATCATAGCTCCGGAGGAGTCATGTGCGCTCCCCCCGCAGGTTCCTGGAGCAGGGCATCTGCCGGTACGGGGCTCAGTGCACGTCGGCGCACTCCCAGGAGGAGCTGGAGGAGTGGCAGAAGCGCTACGCCTCGCGCCTCATCCGCTTGAAGCAGCAGAAGGAGAGCACCCAGTGCTCAGGAAGCTACATGGAGGCCCTGATCGAGAAGTGGATGAACTCCCTGTCACCAGAGAGGGTGGTAAGCAGCACAGAGGATGTCAGGAGAGGGCTGATCTAATGGGAGGTTAGAGGCTGAGGGGTTTGTGATGGAAGCTGCAGGCTCCTCGCAGCACAGAGTGTTTCAGGAGAGGTAACACCCTGTTCTTGCTCCGCAGCTCAGCGAGTGTGTGGAGGGGGTGCACGTGGAGTACAGTCCGGAGCTTTCTGTTACCGTTACCACCAAAAAGTCTCAGCAGACGTGGACGTTCCTCCTGAGGTGTAAGGTGAGGCCGTGCCCGCTGTGCCAGGCTGCAGCCGCTCCCTGCTCTCCGCTCTACAGCCGCCATCTTTCTTCTCTCCGCAGCCGGCGCGGATGCTGCAGCGCGTGGCTCTGCTGTACGACGCTCACAGACCTCACTTCAGTATCGTGGCGATATCTGCCGGAGATGGCAACAGCCAGGTGCCCCAGGAGGTGCCCGACAGCTGCCAGGAGTGGGTGGGCGAGAAGATGTCGCAGAACGGCCTGGACCACTGCCTCTACAAGGTGGTCATCACCTTCACCACCGAGATCTTCGGCACCTTCCGCCAGACCGCCGTCTTCGACTTCGGGGTGGAGCCCGTCCTGATGCAGAGGATCATGGTGGATGCCGCCTCCACTGAAGGTGATGGAGAGACTTTCACTCTTTGGGTGTGGGCTGGAGCGCGGGGGCCCCCGGGGCTGTGGGTTGGAGCGCCGGTGGCCCGGGGGCTGGTGGGTGGAGCGCCGGTGGCCCGGGGCTGTGGGTGGAGCGCCGGTGGCCCGGGGCTTTGGGTGGAGCGCCGGTGGCCCGGGGCTGTGGGTGGAGCGCCGGTGGCCCGGGGCTGTGGGTGGCGCGCCGGTGGCCCGGGGCTGTGGGTGGAGCGCCGGTGGCCCGGGGCTGTGGGTGGAGCGCCGGTGGCCCGGGACTGTGGGTGGGCGCCGGTGGCCCGGGGCTGTGGGTGGGGCGCCGGTGGCCCGGGGCTGTGGGTGGAGCGCCGGTGGCCCGGGGCTGTGGGTGGAGCGCCGGCTGTGGGTGGAGCGCCGGCTGTGGGTGGAGCGTTGGCTGTGGGTGGAGCGTTGGCTGTGGGTGGGGCACCGGCGGCCCTGGCACCTCCCTGCCCCATCCTCACCTTCTTGCCTCCTCTCCTCCAGATCTGGAATACTTGATGCACGCCCGGCAGCAGCTGCTAACGACTGCCAAGCGCTGGGATTCGCTGTCTAAGACCATCGTGGAGTTCGAGCCCAACGAGACTACTGAGCTGGAGAGAAGCCTCCTGAGCCGATACCAAATCCCCCTCTCCGCCGACCAGCTGTTTACACAGTCCGTGCTGGACAAGTCCCTGACCAGGACCAACTACCAGTCCCGCCTGCATGACCTGCTCTACATAGAGGAGATTGCACAGTACAAGGAGGTCAGCAAGTAAGTGAGCGCCCCCGCAGGCTGGACTGCTGTACTGCATCCCCCCAATGACCGATGGTGACCACTAGTGTGGGTGTTATACACTGCGGCACCCGCTCACCACTAGTATGGAGCCGTACACTGTGGACTGCCGCTCACCACTAGTATGGAGCCGTACACTGCGACTGCCGCTCACCACTAAATATGGAGCCGTACACTGCGGCTGCCGCTCACCACTAGTATGGAGCCATACACTGCGACCGCCGCTCACCACTAGTATGGAGGGTACACTGCGGCACCCGCTCACCACTAGTATGGAGGGTACACTGCGTCAGCCGCTCACCACTAGTAAGGAGCCGTACACTGCGACTGCCGCTCACCACTAGTATGGAGGGTAACACTGCGGCACCCCTTTACCACTTAGTATGGAGGGTACACTGCGGACTGCCCTCACCACTAGTATGGAGCCATACAACTGCGACTGCCCTCACCACTAGGATGGTGCCGTACACTGCGACTGCCGCTCACCACTAGTATGGAGCGTACACTGCGGCCGCCGCTCACCACTAGTATGGAGCCGTACACTGCGACTGCCGCTCACCACTAGTATGGAGCCGTACACTGCGACTGCCGCTCACCACTAGTATGGAGCCGTACACTGCGACTGCCGCTCACCACTAGTATGGAGCCGTACACTGCGGCCGCCGCTCACCACTAGTATGGAGCCGTACACTGCGACTGCCGCTCACCACTAGTATGGAGCCGTACACTGCGACTGCCGCTCACCACTAGTATGGAGCCGTACACTGCGACTGCCGCTCACCACTAGTATGGAGCCGTACACTGCGACTGCCGCTCACCACTAGTATGGAGCCGTACACTGCGACTGCCGCTCACCACTAGTATGGAGGGTACACTGCGACCGTCGCTCACCACTAGTATGGAGCCGTACACTGCGACCGCCGCTCACCACTAGTATGGAGCGTACCCGGCGACCGCCGCTCCCCACTAGTATGGAGCCGTACACTGCGACTGCCGCTCACCACTAGTATGGAGCCGTACACTGCGACTGTCGCTCACCACTAGTATGGAGCCGTACACTGCGGCCGCCGCTCACCACTAGTATGGAGCCGTACACTGCGACCGCCGCTCACCACTAGTATGGAGCCGTACACTGCGGCCGCCGCTCACCACTAGTATGGAGCCGTACACTGCGACCGCCGCTCACCACTAGTATGGAGCACAAAACAGCGACCGCCGCTCACCACTAGTATGGAGCCGTACACTGCGACCGCCGCTCACCACTAGTATGGAGCCGTACACTGCGACCGCCGCTCACCACTAGTATGGAGCCGTACACTGCGACCGCCGCTCACCACTAGTATGGAGCCGTACACTGCGACCGCCGCTCACCACTAGTATGGAGCGTACACTGCGGCCGCCGCTCACCACTAGTATGGAGCGTACACGCGGCCGCCGCTCACCACTAGTATGGAGCCGTACACTGCGACTGCCGCTCACCACTAGTATGGAGCCGTACACTGCGACTGCCGCTCACCACTAGTATGGAGCGTACACTGCGACTGCCGCTCACCACTAGTATGGAGCCGTACACTGCGACTGCCGCTCACCACTTGTATGGAGGGTACACTGCGGCCGCCGCTCACCACTAGTATGGAGCCGTACACTGCGACCGCCGCTCACCACTAGTATGGAGGGTACACTGCGACCGCCGCTCACCACTAAATAATTGGACCGTACACTGCGACTGTCGCTCCACCACTAGTACGGAGCCGTACACTGCGACTGCCGCTCACCACTAGTATGGAGCCGTACACTGCGACCGCCGCTCACCACTAGTATGGAGCCGTACACTGCGACCGCCGCTCACCACTAGTATGGAGCCGTACACTGCGACTGCCGCTCACCACTAGTATGGAGCCGTACACTGCGACTGCCGCTCACCAGTAGTATGGGGCCGTACACTGCGGCGGCCGCGCACGACTAGGATGGAGCCGTACACTGCGCCCGACGCTCACCCACTAGTATGGAACCGTACACTGCGACCGCCGCTCACAAATATTATGGTGCGTACACTGCGACTGCCGCTCACCACTAGTATGGAGCCGTAACCTGCGACTGCCGCTCACCACTAGTATGGAGGCCGTACACTGCGACTGCCGCTCAACCAAGTAAAGGAGCCCTACACTGCGACTGCCGGGTCACCACTTGTATGGAGGCGTACACTGCGACTGTCGCTCACCACTAGTATGGATCCGTACACTGCGACTGTCGCTCACCACTAGTATGGAGCCGTACACTGCGACTGTCGCTCACCACTAGTATGGAGCCGTACACTGCGACTGTCGCTCACCACTAGGCTGGAGCCGTAACTGCACTGGCCGCTCACCACTAGTATGGAGCCTACACTGCGACTGTCGCTCACCACTAGTATGGAGCCGTACACTGCGACTGCTGCTCACCACTAGTATGGGCCCCTGCACTGCGGCCGCCGCTCACACCCCTGGGATGGAGCCGTACACTGCGACTGCCCTCACCACTAGTATGGAGCCGTGCAAATGCGACTGCCGCCACCACTAGTATGGAGCCGTGCACTGCGACTGCTGCTCACCACTAGTATGGAACCGTGGGACTGCGACTGCTTGCTCACCACTAGTATGGAGCCGTGCACTGCGGCCGCCGCTCACCACTAGTATGGAGCACTGCGACTGCTGCTCCAACACATTGGACCGTACACTGCGACTGCCGCTCACCATAGTATGGAGCCGTACACTGCGACCGGCCGCTCACCCACTAGTATGGAGCACTGCGACTGCCGCTCACCACTAGTATGGAGCCGTACACTGCGACTTTCCGCTCACCACTATTATGGAGCCGTACACTTTCGACCGCCGCTCACCACTAGTATGGAGCGTACACTTGCGGCCGCCCGCTCACCATAGTAAGGAGCCGTACACTGCGACTGCCGCTCACACAGTATGGAGCCGTACACTGCGACTGCCGCTCACCACTAGTTTGGGCCCACACTGCGACCCCCGCTCACCCCCTGTATGGACCGTACACTGCGACTGCCGCCACCACAGTATGGGCCGTACACTGCGACGCCGCTCACCACTAGTATGGAGCCGTACCTGCGACTGCCGCCCCCACAGATGGAGGGTACACTGGGGACCCCGGGGCCGCTCACCACTAGATGGAGCCGTACACTGCACGTCGCTCACCATAGTATGGAGCCGTACATGCGACTGTCGCTCACCACTAGTTGGGGCCGTACACTGCGACTGCCGCTCACCACAATTGGGGGGTACACTGCGGCCGCCGTCACCCCTAGTTGGAGCCGTACACTGCACTGCCCCTCACCCCCTATATACAGGTACACTGCGACTGCCCCCTCACCACTAGTATGGAGCCGTTTCACTGCGACCGCCGTCACCACTAGATGGAGCCGTACACCGCGACCGCCGCTCCCACTAGTATGGACCGTAACTCGACCCCCGCCGGCCGCCCGCCCACCACTTGTATTTGGGGCCGTACATCCGCGGGCCGGGGCTCACCAAAAAAATAAAGGGAGCCGTACACTGGGGGACTGGCTCACCAAATAGTATGGGGGCCTACACTGCACCGACCGCTCACCACTAAATATGGGAGCCTTTCATGCGAAACCCCCGCCCACATAATATGGAGGGGTTACACTGCGAAACCCCCGCTCACCCTTAAATATGGAGCCGTACACTGGGGGGACTGGGCCCCTCCCCCACAAATATGGGAGCCGTAGGGACCGGGGGGCCGCTCACCACATTGGAACCGTACCCCTGCGACCGCCGCCCCCACCACTATTTTGGGGCCCTAACACTGCGGGCCGCCGCTCACCCCTAGGGAGGAGCCGTTTCACTGCGACTGCCGGGTCACCATGTATTAAACCGTACCCCCTGCCCGGGCCCCTCACCACTAGTATGGAGCCGTACCCCGACCGCCGGTCACCACTAGTATGGGGCCGTACACTGCGGCCGGCCCCTCCCCCACTAGTATGGAGCCGACACTGCCCACCCCCCCGTACCCGGGAGGGCGCATGCGGGCCGCCTTCTCACCACTTGGGTAATGGGAGGTTAAAACTGCGACCCCCGCTCACCACTTTGGGATGGAGCCGTACATGGGGCTGCGCTCACCAAATTTTGTATGGAGGCCCTACACCGCGGGGGGCTCACCCCCTGTAAAAAAAGCCCTTTCCCTGGCCCACCCTTTCCCCTCACCACTAGTATGGAGCGTAAAACTTGCGGCCGCCCGCTTTACCACAAATATGGAGCCGTACACTGCCCACTGCCGCTCACCAAATAGTATAAAGGCCCCTACACTGCGACTGCCGCTCACCACTATATGGAGGGCCCTACACCGCCCCCAACCCTCCACCACTAGTATGGAGCCGTACACTGCGACCCCCGCCCCACCAATAGTATGGACCGTACAATGCGGCCCCCGCCCCACTATGGGAACCGTACATGCGGGGCTGCCGCCTCACCACTTTGTAAAAGGAGCCGAAAACTGAGGCCGCCCCTCACCACTAGTATGGAGGTGGGGACACCCCGGGGACCCAGGCCCCACCCCCTAGTATTTGGGGGCCTTAAAACGCACTTTCCCCTCACCACTAGTTTGGGGGCCGTACACTGCACTGCCGGGTCCCCACTAGTATGGAGCCCCTACACTGCGAAATGCCGCTCACCACTAGTATGGGACGTACACTGCGGGGGGCCTCCCCATAGATTTGGGGCCGTTTCACTGCGACTGCCCGCTCACCTAAATTTTGTATGGGCCTTCACTTTCGGCCGCCGCTCACCACAAATATGGAAACCGTAAAACTGCGACTGTCCCCTCAAACCCAAATAGTATGGAGCCCCGAAAACGCGACTTCCCCTCACCAATAGTAAGGAGCCTAACACTGGGGGCTTTTCCCCCTCACCACTTTGTATGGAAGCCGTACACTGCGGCCGCCGCTCACCACTAGTATGGGAGCCCCCCCTTTACACTGCGGCCCCCGCTACCCCTAGTATGGACCGTCACTGCGACTGCCCCACCACTAGAATGGGGGCCGACACTGCGACTGCCTCCCACTATATGGGCCGTACACTGCACTGCCCCCCACCACTATATGGACCGTACACTGCGCCCGCCGTCCCCCACTATATGGACCTACACTGCGACGCCGCCACCACTAGTATGGAGCCGACACTCGACTGCCGCCCCCACAGTATGGGGTACACTGCGACCGCCGCTCACCACTAAATTTTGGGGCCGTACACGCGACCGCCCCCACCACTATTTTGGACGTACACGCGACGCGCTCACCACTATATTGGAGCCGAAAAAGCGCCGCCGCTCACCACTAGTAGGGCCACATCGCCCCGCCACCACTATAGGAGCCTACACTGGACCCCGCCCTCACCACAATATGGAGCGAACACTGCCCGCCCTCACCCCAGTTGGAGCCGACACTGCGCGCCGCTCACCACAGTAAAGCTACACTGCACTGCCGCTCACCACTAGTATGGGGCCGTACACTGCGACTGCCCGCTCACCACTAGTATGGAGTTCCGTACAACTGCGAGCACTCGCCGCTCACCACTAGTATGGAGCCTACACTGCGACTGGCCGCTCACGCACTAGTATGTAGCCGTACACATCGACTGCCGCTCACCACTAGTATGGAGCCGTACACTGCGACCGCCGCTCACCACTAGTTTGGACCGTACACTGCGACCGTCGCTCACCACTAGTATGGATCGTACACTGCAGACTGTCGCTCACCACTAGTATGTAGCCGAACACTGCGGCCTGCCGGCTCACTCACTAGTAGGAGCCGACACTGCGACTGCCCGCTCAACCACTATTATGGAGCCGTACACTGCGACTGCCGCTCACCACTGTATATATGGAGCGTAACACTGCGGCTGCCTCTCACCACTAGTATGGAGCTCGACACTGCGCTGCCGCTCCACCACTAGTATACAGCGTACACTGCGACTGCCGCTCACCACTAGTATGGAGCCGTACACTGCGACCGCCGCTCACCACTAGTATGGAGCCGTACACCGCGACAGCCGCTCACCACTAGTATGGAGCCGTACACTGCACTGCCGGCTCACCACTAGTATGGAGCCGGACACTGCGACCACTGCCGCTCACACACTAGTATGGAGCCTACACTGCGACCGCCGCTCACCACCTAGTATTGGACCTACACTGCGACTGCCCTCAGCCACTAGTATGGAGCCGTGCACTGCGACTGCCGCTCACCACTAGTATGAGCGTACACTGCGACGCCGCTCACCACTACGTATAGGAGCTAGTACACTGCGGCCGCCGCTCACTCACTAGTTATATGGAGCCTATTGTATTTAAAAAAAAAAAAAAAGTTATTGGTTGTTTTGTATGATAAGGTTTTGGTTTTTGGTTTAGTGATGGTAAAGTACACTGCTACTGCCGCTCACCAGCTAGTAAGGAGGCCTACACTGCGACTGCCCGCTCACCACTAGTATGGAGCCGTACACTGCGACTGTCGCTCACCACTAGTATGGAGCCGTACACTGCGACCGCCGCTCACCACTAGTATGGAGGGTACATCTGTGTGCGACACGTCCCCCCCGCTCACCACTAGTATGGAGCCCGTACCACTGCGACTGCCCGCTCACCACTAGAGTTGGAGCCGTACACTGCGACTGCCGCTCACACATATGGGTATGGAGGCGTACACTGCGACTGCCGCTCACCACTGTATGGTGAGCGTACACTGCGACTGCGGCCGCCGCCTCACCACTAGTATGAGCCGTCACTGCGACAGCCAGCTCACCACAAGTATGGAACCGTACACAGCGGCCGCCGCTCACCACCTAGTATGGATCCGTACACTGCGATCTGTCGCCTCACCACTAGTATGTGAGCCGTACACTGCTGCCGCCGCTCACCACTACATAATGGAGCCGTACACTGGCGACCATGTCGCTCACCACTGAGTATTGAGCCGTACACTGCGGCGCTGTCGCTCACTCAATAGTTGAGCCGTACACTGCGGCTCACCCGCTCACCACTAGTATGGATCCGTACACTGTGCGACCGCCGCTCAACCACTAGTATTGAGCTGTACACTGCGACCTGCGCGCTCACCACTAGTATGGAGGCCGTTAACACTGCGAACGACCGAGCTCGCTACACCCCTAGTATTGAGCCCGTACACCGCTGCGGTCCGCGCTGACCAACTAGTATTGGGAGACCGTACGACGCGACCGCCGACTACACCACTGAGTGCGATGGCAGACGTACACAGCGATCTTGCCGCTCACCCCTAGTATTGGATGCGATACACTGAGCGACCTGCCAGCTTCACCACTATGTATAAGGAGCCGTACACTAGGCGACGTGCCGCCTCACCACTAGTATTAGAGCCGTCACTGCGACTGCCGCTCACCACTAGATGGAGCCGTAACACTCGACTGGTCGCTCACCACAAGTATGGAGCCTGTTACACTGCGACCGCCGCTCACCACTAGTATGGAGGGTACACTGCGACCGTCGCTCACCACTAGTATGGAGCCGTATACTGCGGCCGCCGCTCACACCACTAGTGTGGAGCGTACACTGCGACTGGCCCGCTCACCCACTATGTAGTGGAGAAGCTTTACACTGTCGATCTGCCGTCACCACTAAATGGAGCGTACACTGCGGCCCGCCGCTCACCAATAGTATGGAGCCGTACACTGCGACTGCACCTCCACCACTAGTAGGAAGCCGTACCTGGCGGCCCGCCGCTCACCACAAATTATGGAGCCGTACACTGCGACTGTCGCTCACGCACAGTAGGAGCCTACAGCTGCGACTGTCCTGCTCACCATCTAGTATAGAGAGGCCGTACACTGCGACTGTCGCTCACCACTATATGAGAGGCCGTATCAACTGCGGCCTCCGCTCACCACTAGTTAATGGAGCGTACACTGCCGACCAGCCGCTCACCACTAGTATAGAGCTGTACACTGCGACCGGGCGCCAACCACTAGTATGGAGCCTACACTGCGACCCGCCCCTCACCACTAGTATGGAGCCGTACACCGCGGCCGCTCACCACTAGTATGGAGCCGTACACTGCACCGCCGCTCAACCACTACACGTATGGAGCGTACACAGCGGCCGGACGCTCACCACTAGTATGGAGCCGTATCACTGCGACTGCCGCTCACCACTAGTATAGAGCCGTAACAACTGCGACTTCGCTCACCAGCTAGTATGGTGTATCTTCCGTTATTCACTTCGACTGCCTGAGTCTCACGTCACTATATGGAGCCGTACCTGCGACTGACCGCTCACCACTAGTAGGAGCCGTACACTGCGACTGCCGCTCACCACTAGTATGGAGCCGTACATACTGCGTACTGCCGCTCACCCTAGTATGGAGGAGGTTACACTCGACCGTACCCCGCTCACCACTATAAATGGAGTCTTGTTTGTATGTTAGTGGAGCCTGTACACTGGCGACATGTGAGTCGCTCACTCACTAAGATCTATGATGAGCCGTACCACAGCACTGTCCGCTCACCACTAGTGTTATGTGGAGCCTTACACAGGTCGTACCATGCCGCTCACCACTACAGGGTTAATATGGAAGGCCAGTAAATGAGCGATCTTTATGCGACAAGGCCGAGCACACCAGCTTAGAGATATGTGTAGGCCGTACACATGCAGACTTGCCCGCGTCACCCTAGTTATGGATCCGTAGCACCTCGACCGCTCGCTCTCCACTATGTATAGCAGCTTACACTGCACCGCCGCTCACCACTATTATGGAGCCGTACACTGCGACTGTGCGCAGAGCTCACGTGCACTAGTATAGTGAGCGACAACACTGCGGCCATGAGCCGCTCACCACTAGTATGGCTGAGCGCTACACTGCGATCTGCTCTGCTCACCACAGTATACATTCGTTATGCACTGCGACTGCGCTCACCAATCTAGTAGGAGCCGTACATGCGACGCCGCTCAATTCACTATTGACTTGGAGAGCGCGAGACACACTGCGACTCCTGCCGCTTCACCGACTATGTATGGCGCGCGAGACAGCACTGGCGGACTGGCCGCGCCCCACTAGTTATGTATGCCGGTACATCTGCGACCGTGACCGAGCTCACCACTAGTACTTGGAGAGCCGTACACTGCGACTGCCGTCGCTCACCGACAAGTATGGAGCCGTACAAGCGACCCGCCGCTCACACACTATATGGAGCCGTACACTGTTCGACAGCCGCACAAGCCACCTAGGTATGTAGCCGTACACTGCGACTGCCGCTCACCACTAGTATGGAGCTGTACACTGCGATCTGCCGCTCACCACTATTTATGGAGCTCGTACACATATGAGCGGCCGCCGCTCACCACATAGTAATGGAGCCGTATTCACTGCGAAGCTGTCGCTCACCACAAGTAATGGAGTTAACACTGCGACTCTCGCTCACCCGACTAGTATGTGAGCCGTACACTGCGACCGCCACTCACCACTAGTATGGAGTCCTTACACTGCGGCCGCCGCTCACCACTAGTATGGAGCCGTACAGCCTGCTTGACTGGTCTCTCACCACTAGTATGGAGCCTGTACAATGCGACTGCCGCTCAACACTCATGTATGGAGCCGTACACTGCGGACCGCCGCTCACTCACTAGTAGGAGCCGTACACTGCCGGACCGTGTCCGCTTATCACCACTAGTATGGAGCCGTACACTTGAGCGAACCAGGCGCCCTGAGTGCTCACAGCACTAGTAAGAGCCAGTACACTGCGGTCTGCCCGTGCTCACCACTAGTATGGAGCCGTACACCTGCGACTTGCCCGCTCACCACTAGTATGGAGCCGTACACTGCGGCCGCCGCTCACCACTAGTATGGAGCCGCACACTCTGCGACCGCCGCTCCCACTGTATGGAGCCGCACACTGCGTACCGCCAGCTCACCACTGAGTATGGAGCCGTAACTTCATACCGTCCCGCTCACCACCGTCACCCCTAGTATGGGCCGTACACTGCGCGCCGTCACCACTATAAGCCTTCACTGGACGCCGCTCCCCACTATATGGAGGTCACTGCACCGCCGCTCACCAAGTATGGACCCCTCACTGCGAGCCCCTCACCACTAGTATGGAGCCGTACACTGCGCGCCCCCTCCCCGTATGAGCCGTACCCCGCGCTGCCCCCCCCACCCCCCATATGAGCCGTACACTGCGGCCGCCCCCCACAATATGGAGGCCGACACGCACGCCGTCACCACTATATGGGGCCCTCACTCGGCCCGCCGCCAAAACCCCTGTATGGGCCGACACTGCGAATTCGGCTCACCATAGATAAGTACACTGGGCCGCTCCCACTAGTTTGGAGCCGTACACTGCACCCGCCCCCACCCCTAGTATGGAGCCGTACCCGCGACCCGGCTCACCACTATATGGACCGTACACGCCGCCGCTCACCACTGTAGGAGCCGTAAAGCGACCCCGCCCCCACCCCCAGATGGGCCGTACACTTCGACCCGCCGCTCACCCCTAGTAATGGCCCTACACTGCGACGCCGCCACACTAGTATGGGGCCTCACGCGACGCCGCTCACCACTGTATGACCGTACACTGCGGAGCCGCTCACCATAGATGGAGCGTACACTGCGCCCCCCCCCCTCACCACTAGATGGAGCCTACATGCGACCCGCCCTACCCTAGTATGGAGCCGGGT
>JAODAL010073571.1:0-14689 GCA_025379985.1 Phyllomedusa bahiana
TATTGTTTTTTTGATTACTGTTACCTGACTGGGCTTTTCCCGCCCCCGTTTGCTCCTGTTTTTGTGCTTCGTTTTCCTTTTGGCTTTTGCCTCGGTTGTTTATTTATTCCTTTGGCTGATTTGTGGCTTTGGCTTCCTTTTTTGATATTTACCCGGATGTCTGATATTCTTCCTTCTGAGGGCCCCAAAAATTAGCAGCGCGGGACGGGCCCGCCCAGTTGCCCTTTTATTCCCCCTAGGGCACAGTCAATGGGGGGAAAGTGGGCGGGGTTTCCGTTAGGGTAATTTCACCCCCCTTTGACGTGACACTCCCACTTCACAATTCTTCTTCAGAGTGCGGGGTTCACATATGTTTTCCCTGGCGGGACATTCCGGAGGTCGAAAGGGCTGCGGGAAACAAGATGCCGGGGGAGTTTTAAAATCTGGGGCCCTTTCTTCCCCGCCCCACGGGTCGGGGGGTGACGGGCGCTCCTTAAGATTTTTTTTCCGCGGATGAAAGGGTTTTTTGGAAGTTAAAACCGGGAAAAGAAGAGCGAATAGAGGCGCGGTTTTGGGTTTCGGGGCCATCGGGAGGTACTGGAGGTTCTTATGACCAATAAAACGATGGATGCCGACCCCTTTAAAGAGAAAAGGCCTTTTTCCTCCAACCATTTGATGGCATAACCCCCGGGTTCCGATAGTGTAATTCCTTTCCCCCCGGAAAAATTTTTTGGGAAACAAAGCCAAAGTGCCCGTCTTTTCCGGGGGCCCCTTTTTGGTGAGGACCCGCCCCGACTCCAAAACAGGCGCTATTTCAAGCGAGAAGGCTTCCAGGGACCGGGCCTCGAAAACATTAAACAAGGCAAAGCTTTTTTTTTGTTTCACAAAACGTTTCCTCGGCCTAATGGGCCAACTTCGGGGTTAGCAATTTTTTTTTCGTGAGGGCCACGATAGGAGCCACCACGTGGAAAAAGTGAGGGATAAAACTGCCGGTAATAATTACGAAACCCAGAAAAAAGGATTGCCCGAAGGCTACTGGGCGGGCCTTGCAACACCGCAAAACTTTGGGGTCCATCCAAGGCCTTGGTCTGTGATAATGTAGCCGGAATGGGGGGCTTTTTCGTGGAAACGCCTTTTCCCCAGCTTGCCGTACAGGTGGGTTTGTGAAGGCATCAGCACCTGGCAACGGTACCGGTGAGTCGCCAGATTAGGTGAATATACCAAATGCGTTCAAGTACAACCCCCACAGGGAAAAGGGGGTCTCTGAAGACTCATTTTCGAACTCCTGGGAAAAACGGCTGGGGTGTTCCACAGGCCCAACGGGGATGACCCAAGTACTCAAAGTGGCCCTCCCTGGTGTTAAAGGGGCCGTTTTTTCCACTCATCGCCCTTAAAAAGGGGTTCGGACCGAGGTAGGCCCCCCCTTAAGTTTCCCAAATCAGAAGATCCGTGCGCCGTGTAGGCAAAAAAAACTCCCCTGATCAGCTGCAGAAGGGGACCGATTTTTTCACCGTGATCTTTTTTAAATCCCCATAATCCCATCTGGGCGGTAAAAGGGAACCCTCCCCTTTTTTTTTCCAAAAGGGAAAAATCCTGCTCCTGCTGGAGGAAAAGGGGTTTTCGCTAAAACCCCTTCTGTAAATTTTCCAGTATATATCCGGGAAAAGGCTTTAGTTTCGGGCAAAACACAAAGGGGGAGAAACCCCGCCACGAGGAGAGTGGGTTTCCCGGTAGCAGGTCAATCGGGCTATCATATGGGCAGTGAGGAGGGAGGCTCTGAGCCTGCTTCTCCGAGAAGACATCGGCAAATTCTTGATACTCGGCTGGTAACCCGGGCAACGGCTCGCAGGGCTTGGAGCGAGAGCAGGGAAGCACTGGGCGAGGTGCCACCAGACAGCGGCTCAAGCAATTGGAACCCCGGCGAGTTACTTCTCCTGACATCCAGTCTAGTGTAGGAGAGTGGAGTCGCAGCCATGGGAGTCCTAGCAGAATCGCCAAGGAGGAGCGTGGCAACACATAAAAGGTGATTTTCTCCTTATGTAGAACCCCAACATGAAGAGACAACGGCTTGGTGGTGCACCGTATTACGTCACTTAGGAGCTCTCCGCTGTCTGAGGAGATCACCAATGGTTTTTCCAGGCGGACTACTGGAAGGCAATACCGCTGAACGAGGGAGTAGTGAACAAAGTTGCCAGCTGAGCCGGAGTCCAGGTCGGCTGAGACCTGAAGCACTAGACCCGCTTCAGTCTCGATCCGTACCGGCATCAGCAGGGGTGGTGAGGAGGGATTAGCACCTAGGGATGCCTCTCCCACGAAGCCTAGGTGCAAGAGTTTCCCGGACGCTTGGGGCGCTGAGGACAATTCCTCCGAAAATGTTCTGGATTATCGCAAAATAGGTATAAGTTTTCCATCCGACGTCGGGCCAATTCTTGCTCGGTAAGTTGGGCCCGGTCGACCTGCATGGGTTTCTCAGTGGGGAGCGTTGTCGGTTGCATAGGCTGCCTCTGGAACACTGGGGGGGGGGAGGGGGGCGTGGCCTGGACCTTCATGTAGGCAGACGCATAGTCGTGTAGCTCTGCAGGGAAGCCTTCAAATCGGCAGAAATAAACCTTTCCCGGTGATCCCAGAAGACATAAAGGGACTTGCTGAGACTCAGTAACCTGGCCGCTGCGCACGGAACCCGGAGGAAACCTCCCTGAGTGCTGATTTCTTGTGTCGCAGGGCTCCAAGACCGGAGGCGGGAGACGCTGTGAGCGCGCGCTCCTCGCTCATCTGCACGGCCGTGAGTACTCTGCTGTCTGCTGCTTGCAACCGGCTGCCCTCCCTGCGCTTCAACCGCAGCATACCTCCGAGACAGGCGGCATCCTCGGCGGATTACCCATCAGACGTCTGCCTGCCCTAGAGCCCTCCACCTCCGGCCGACTGCGCGGCCCGAGGAGAGAACCCACGTGTCGGCGCCATTTTGGAGCCTCCGAAGGGGCCCTCGCCCAACACAAATAAAGAGACGTGAATCTGCCTCGGGAAAAACTCCCTAGACATCGTCCCTTATATCCAGCTCCTTTAAGTCACCTGCTTGACTTCGCCCTGCAGGATACTGGCCTAAAAGGGACAGCTGCTGCAAGTGCAGTTTTAACGGCCGCCATTTTGAGCCCACAAGATCAGCACCACCTGGCATTGTATCCCCACTGTCAAACATCGAGTAACTGTACCCGTCACTGCCATTCACCACAAGCCCCTTTAGCCAGCACATTATGAGCTATGTTACAGTGGCGTCCTTTTCTAGGGATGAACATTTGTTCACTAAAGTACTCTTCTCTACTAACAGGGGTTAGCTCTCCCCTGGTACTGTCTCTGATCATTAAGTAAAAAGCACAGGCCTCTACAGCTACATCATTACAGCTTCAATCAGTGGTGTAGGAGCATTGCTACAGCAGTATTTGTTCCAAGAGGGTATTTGGCTTATTATGCACCAAGCCACGATAATGGAGCCTGGCGGGGGAAACCCCCCCCCACCCCCCAAAATAAAAGGGGGGGGCGGGTGGGGGCCGTTGTACCTCACATTCTTGCCGAAGCTCTTCTGCCTTTCGGCGAAACGCACCACCTTCAATGCGGGTGGTGGGTGGCCACAGAATTAACTCGTGAGGGTGGACGGGATGTCTTCTGCGAGGCCAGCAAATCCTTAATCCTATTGGAGAGGCCCCTTTTAAAACGTGGCACATAAGGTGGCCCTCGTTCCAGGTTTGCTTCTGAAGCAAGGTGTGTGTGGAAACTGCCAAAACACGGTAATCTCCACAGACGAGTCCCCTGGCACCAGGAGTTAGAAGAGCCATTCGGTCGGGGACGCCACATGTGGGGGGAATAAAAAAGGGGGGCTGGGGTTCCTCGAAAACAACCACAGGGGTGTGGCCCATGCCAAGGCCTTCCGGGAAAGCAAGCTGAACCACGATAAAGTCTACTTCGAGACTCGTAGGGATCTGGATTCGGCCTTCAGTTCTAGGTCATGGAGCATGGGTGATGAAAACACGGGCAATGCTTGGAGTCCCTTCAAACTTCGTCGGTTGCTCGGGCAACCGGAGCTTGGGACCCACCGTTGCTAGGGCGGGGGCAGCTGGAGGCGGTGTCAGTGTAGCCTACGGGGGGAGGTGCGCTGCTGTTGGTTTGCAGGGTTGCTTTGCATACTTGACGTTTGATAGTCCAACTGACTGTGCCTGTTGCGCGATCTGTCGCGACTTTGCGCAACAACTGCCTGCAAGGTACGCTTCGCCAGCAGAGACACCTTGGTGGATCCATGGATCCGGATCTTACTGTCACTGTGGTAGCAGTAGTGGATCCGATGGATCCACAGCAAGAGATGGTGAAAGCCCACACACAGGTCGCGGAGTCTTAAGTAGAACCCGGTTTTTACCAGAGCCGCCGCAAAGCGGGATGGACTTGCGTGCGGAGGGGAAACTACAGGTCGCCTTCCACTGGCGGAACTTGAATGCGGGGTGACGGGCCTAGGGTGAGGTGGTACAATATCGTAAGGCACGCGATCGTAGTCGGGGGACAGCGGGTTGAGTCAGGGCAGGCGGCAGAGGTTCGTGGTCAAAAGGACATGAAAGTGGTACGGTACGGTAACACGGGAGAGACAATCACAATAAAAATGAATTTTTTATCTTTATGTTTGTTGGAGCCTGAAAAAATGTGGCAAAGATTGATAATGTTCAAGGTGGTCGAATACTTTGCAAGGCACTGTATCAGTCAAGGACTAGGAAGTTTTCTGTAGGCTTAAAGGCACTAAAGATCCAGGCAAAGGGATCTGGAAGGGGGCAGGCTTATCTAGGAGGCAGCGACGTCAATAGGTAATTTACCGGTGAGAGTAGGGACGGAAATTACGGAGAGAGGGGTACTGTCCCGGGTGGGCCCGAGACCCCCGATGACGGAGCGGTGGCGCGCTCCTCCCCGGCCGGCCCGGCTACTCTCTACTTACCTGGCGCGCTCCCTGTTAGCGGTCTCAGCTCCGTGTATGTGCGACGTCCCGGACATCTAAGGCGCGCACACCGGCGGCGCGCCGGCACGGCGAGATTTAAAGGGCCAGGTTGTACCTGTAATTGGCTATTGCCGGTTCACTTGCCTTATGTAAAGCCTGCCCCTTCCTCTGGGCTGTTGCGGCTCTTTAGTGACATTTCAGCTATAGGAGAAAGCGTTACAAGCCTTGTTCTGACGTTACCATGTACCGTACCATTAGCTTCCGTCCTCGACCACGCATACTTGCCGCCTACCTGACCTAGTGCCTGGTCCACGACACGAACCTGTGCCGGCCTGACTGACCTTCTGCACTGTCCCCGACTACGAGCTGCCTGACGATTCTGCACCAACGCTATACCTTTGGCTGCCAGCGCAAGCAAATAACCGTCAGGGGTAACGACGCTGGTAGACTCCCAGCCGACAGCAAGTCCATCCCGACTTTGCGGCGGGCTTGGTTGAAAACCGGGGGGGACTACTTAGATTCTTCCCCTGGCGTGGATGTACACATCGCTTGCGGCGTCAGTGGATCCACCTCTAGTCCGGGTAGTGACCAGTAAGTTACGGCCTTGGATCCCCGCCAAGGTGACTCTGCCGTTGGAAGCTGAACCTCACCGTCCATTGTGGCTTAAGCAGTCACTCAGCGACACTCAGCAAGCCCAGCAAACTCGGCCATCTCTCCGCACTTGATGCGCAGCTCCTGGCCGCCAAGCAGCAACAATCTGGCTCCCGTGGCTCCGCTGCTACCCCGGTTCGGATCCAATCGCTTGGTCCATGGCTCGTCTATCTATGCCATATTTTGACCAAATTCGATGGAGGAACTCCAAGGGCTCTGCTAGGGGCTTTTTCACCCAATGCTCCCTGCATATTGAGTTAATGGGAACCAATTTCCTTCCGAACGGTCTAAGGTGGCGCGTTCGTGCTAAGCCTTCTCTCCGGGAATCGCCCCTGGCCTGGGATACCCCCCTCGGACAGGGACGATCGGTCACAGCTAACCTTGGCTTATTCCTCACGAGTCAGGAGCGTTTTCAGTGAGGAACATCCCGGGCTTCGTCTGCGATGAAACGCTCCTTGCTAAATCTGCGCCAAGGGGGGACTATCTGTAGGCGATTTATGCCGTACTGTTTCCGCACTTTGGCCTCCAGGATGTTAAGTTGTGTGGAATGAAGCGGCATTGACTGCCCACCTTCAAGAAGGGCCTCATCCAGCCGCATCATGGATGCTCTATCCGCCGGGACCTCCGTTTCCTTGAGCGACCTTATCTCCCTGGCCAACTCGGATTGACATCCGTTTCTCGGAACGCCAGGGGAACTCCGGCAGGAAAGGGATGAGCAAGCTCGTACCCGTCTCCTCCTCGTCTGGGCCCAGTATTTCCAAAGGCCGCCTCAGTTGCCCTCGCCTCCTGCCGCCGAAGACTTGGCCATGGAGGCGGATCGGGACCCACTGATCTACTACGAGTTAAACAGAAGACAGTTGGAGGAGGGATCTTTGTCTGTTCAGTGGGCAGTGCAGACCCATTTCCGGAGATCCTGCCCACTGCGGGCCCTTCAGCCGTCGGGGGAAAAGGGCGACAACACTAGGATACGTGGGGTGAGGCGTCCCTAGTGGAGAGAAGCCACTCTCCTCGCCTGGACCGTGCCCGTGATTCATCGGACTGGCCTGTTGCCCAGTTTCAGGCTTCTGCTTTCCTGGGACTCGGGTGCTGCCGGATAAATTTCTTGGTCGCTGCCCAGGTATCCAGATAACTCCCTGTGATCGCCTGGAGAAGCCCCTACTCATCTCCTCGGTCAGTGGAGAGTTTCTCAAGGATCCAATTCGGTTTCCGAAACTGAGCACCTGGTTCTACAAGTTGGGGTGCTGCATAAGGAGAAGGAACTTGCGTTCTATGTACTACCCTGTTGCCTCCTCGTCCATTCTCACTAGGTCTCCCGTGGCTTGCAACGCACGCTCCCTGTGCTCGAATTGGCAGGACGGGCGAAGTCCTGAGTTGGTGGTCGGAGTGTCAGTCTCGTGATTTGGTGGCACCTAGCCCGGTTGCTTACCGCTTCCTTCGGGGTTTCGATTATGTCGGTCTAGCCTTGACGGGCCTTCCATGCACCATACCAAGCCTTCGCAGACGTTTCTCCGAGAAGCAAAGCTGGTGTCGTTGCAGCCCCATCGCCCATACGACGGTCATATTGGATCTTCTTGCCAGGGACGTCTCATCCAGTGGCTGGGGTATACACACTGTCGGTACCTGGAGAACATGGATTATGTATAATATACTCAAGGTAGAATCTCCAGAGGGGGTTTATACCGCTAGTCCTACTCTCCAGCTGGGGCGGGTTCTTCTTCGTGCTAAGAAGGATGGGAAGCCTGCGTACTTGCATCAGACTATCGAGGCTCAACAAGGATCGCAGTAAAGAAAACGCTATCCCCTGCCCTATCACGGTAACTTTATTGAACCGTTTCTACGAATGGTGCCAAGGTTTTTACTAAACTGGACCTGCGAGGGCTTATAACTCAATATGGTACAATGGTAGTGGAGGGCGACGATTGGATAATGGAACGCTTTCAACTCCCCGCGAAGAGGCAAACTTTCGAAGTACCTGGTTCATGCCCTTTCGGGCTCTGCAATGCCGCCGGCCGTCTATCCAAGAATTCGTCAATGACATCCTTCTCGGGACCTCCTGTAAAACATGCGTGGTTGTGTATCTGGTCAGGAATTCTGGTTTTCTCCACGACCTTGAATCCCATCAAGTCACGTGCGGCCCAGGGCCTCGACGTCTAAGGGTCCCAACCGCCCTCTATGCCAAACTTGTGATGTGCCTCAGTTTCATCAGCAGAGCTACATTCCTCGGCTACAACATTTCTGCACAAGGGCCTACAGATGGACCCGCCAAAGTTGTCTGCCCGTACTTCGTGGCCGGGCCCCAGTGGGTCTCGAGCCATACAAAGATTCTGGGGTTCGACCAACATACAGGTATTTTTATACCAACATTTGTCCTCGCTGGTGTCCCCCTAGTGGCTGTTACCAAGAAGAACGCAAATCCTAAGTCTGGGACACACAAGCGGAAGTGGTAGCCTTCTCTAATGTTAAAATGTGCCTTCGCTCTGCGCCAGTGCTCTCTCGCCCAGATACTGAACAACCATTTTTTTCTCGAGCGTCGTCGCTCCTGGTGGGGGCCGGGGCCATTACTCTCCCAGAAAGGGCCCAAAGCAAGGACCCTCACTTGGCGGGTTCTCTTTCTAAAAGTTTTTTCCTCTGCTGAAGAGGAACTACTCTATCTGTGTCCGGGAGAGAAATGGCTGGCATCAAGGTGGCATGAAAGAATGGAGTTATCTCTTGGAGGGGGCATCGTTCACCCTGTCAGCATCTATACTGACATAAAAATCTGCTGTATCTCCAGACTGCTCAACGCCTTAAATCCACTCAAGGCTGTTGGTCTCTCTTCTTACTCCCGGTTTATTTTCTCATTCATGGTCGCCTCTGCGAACTCGAATTGTCAAGGGGAACCGACGCATCTTCCCCGAGCTTCGGATGTGACTGGGGGATAAGTCCCACTCCACGGCAATTATCCCTCCTAGAACGGCTCATCTTGGCCGCACTGATAGATCTTACAACGCATTCCCCCCGGCAAGAACATACGTCCGTCCCGCTCTTCGGAAGAAGATATTGTCATGGGGGTCATTGTACCGTATGGCGGGGCAACCAGGAGTGCAGAGGTCTGCTCTCTCATTCTCGATTCTACTGGTGGCGAGCCTAGCCAAGGATGTTCGTGAGTTCGTGGAGGCCTGCCCTTCCCGTGCGGAACAAGTCTCCTCGTCTCAAACCGGCATCGGTCTGCTCCTGCCTCTACCTTATCCCAGCTGTCCTTGGACCCATGTGGCCATGGATTTTATCACGGTTCTCCCTCCTTCCGCTGGCAACACCGTGATCTGGGTGGTTACAGACTGATTTTCTAAGATATACAATATATAAAACGAAAAGGATGCCAGCTCACCGTCAGTGTTCCACCCCTGGACGTGCACGGATAGACTGGAAAAGAGTCTCAGGTGATCCAATACATCGAAGAGGAATTCCAGCTCTAAGACCAGGTAGGTAGAAATATGATGATAGCTTTATTCAGATGCAATTAAAACAGGGGGGGGGGGAAAGATCCGTGGGTGGGGGGGTGGTGGGAAAAACATTTTTTTTGGGGGGGGGGAAAATATCACCAAAATGGGGAAAATTGGGTTTAAAAGGGGGTTTTTGGGGGTTTATGTTAAAAAAGGGTAAGAAAGCGCTAACGCGTTTCGGAAGATTTTTCCTTAATCACTAGCGTTTTACTGAATAACAAGTTTCCTTTAAAAATGACCTATATCCGGTCCAATGGTGCTAGGAAATAATAACTTTAACCTGGCACCTCTGGTATATTATTGAATTATACTGTATAAAATATACTAAGTCAAATTTATAAAAACGTACAAAACCTACAAATAACTCAATATTGATTAAAAACATCCTGTGTCTTGTTCATATCCTGCCGGTTAAACGTTGGCCTATTGGTAGATCCACTGTCTCCCTATTTAATAGTTTTTTGTTGTTGATATCACCTCCTCTAACGGGCTTAAACACTCTCTCAATGCCCGAAAAAAGAAAATCTGAAGTATTTCCTATTATGATGTTCGATGAAAAATGCCTAGAAAAGCCATCGATTATTCCACAGACAGTTGGTTTGCGTATATCAGAAGGTGCCTTCGGTCTGATGTTTATCGCTGTTTGATGTGGCACCCGACATTATTGCTAAGTTGCAATTCAGTACAGGAATAAAATACACTGTGAATTTTGTGTTACAATTAATATACGATGTAAGATTATGTGGTATATTGTTCACAGATGAAAGTAAAGTTTGGTTGGTCTGCATAAAGTGCAAGCTATGCATCACGAGTGTCCCATTTGTAAGAGCCTTATGTAAAAACCAGGTCGAGGGTTATTGGGTTAATTCTGATAAGAACTAAACTGTGGTGACATAGAGAACCAAGAGTTCTACCATTTCTAGAAAAACAAAATTTTATACCCGCTTATCTAAAGTGGTTTTCATATTATTCCTGAGAAAAAGTACAGGTAGATTTTTCTTACTGATTGACACAATATCTTTAAATGTGGACGTATACGGGGGTTAGAAAATACAATCTTATTTGATAGACTTGTAGCTTTTATTTGTTGTTAACAAATTTGTGCGAGATAGATTAGCCTACTTTCCGTTTTGGCTCTATTTACACTCCAGTGTGGGTATCACTTTTCCCACCAATAATCAGATACACACTGTTTGACGCTCATATCCTGAAATTTATGTTCTAATGAACATCGTCTTTTATCTTCTGATTTAAAAACTTCTCCCAACGGATAAGATTTTTAATCACATGTGGTGGCGGTGACAAGATCCTGCCTGTAATATCGAGTTCCCTTGCTGGGGGTTTCGATATGTGGGAGAATATCAACCCAGCCTGGTTATACTATCTCAAAGTGAATCCAAAAAGTTGACTTATTTTATCATGCCATTCATAAGTAAAATGTAGGGTTCATGGTATTGTGATTGTACAATGTGCAAAAATCATGGCTTCCTGACTCCGTGCCCCCCCACACCAGGAGCAGGTCATCTATGTAATGACCATACCACTGATTGTGGGGGAGGAGAGGACTGTCGGGCAGAGAAGAGAAACTTCTCCTCCCATGCCGACATAAATTTGTTGGGCCAGAGCCGGAGAGAATTTTCGCACCCATAGATGAATCCTAGGCACTGCATGATAGGGTTCTCTATCTAAAAATAAAGTTGTTTTGTTCTCAATAAAATGTTCTGTGGCCTTAACTAAATATTTCATTGAGATTCCCTGGGGTGCGGACTAAATCTGAATAGATAAGAATTCCAAACAGGATCAAAGCACTGGTCGTGGGGCATGGAGGGGTATTGCCCAGCCACATCACACGACACCCAGGTGAGTCCTGAGTCCATGTTGCTGGGACATGATAGTAAACCAGATTTTGTGTTTTTATAAGGCTGGTAGATTTAAAACAAGTGGCGTACGATACCACATCATATCCACGCCCCAAGGAACTCACCCAATGCGCCTATATACCAGCTACAATAGGTCTAAGTGTGTGGTGGGTATTGATTCTTATGAATCTTTGGGAAACTGGAATGGAAAATTGGTATGGTTGGATGATCTACAAACATTTGTCAGCTAACGTAGTAGAAGATAGCTCCCATTGTGATTCCTTTTGTAATACTTTTTTAGTTTGGTTTTTAAATAGATTAGTTGGATCTCAAGAAAGGGGGCGATAATTATCTCTGTTCTGTGCAACAATGTTATGTTTACTTGCGATATAAACCAGCTTCCAAGGCCACAATCGCCCCAACCCTTAAGGCTGGGCTATTAACACATCTATATTGTTCTGTAGTTCTACTAGGCGCTGTATGTTCTTTTTAGGACATATTAAATTTAACAGAATTATCTCTAATTTTTCTGTGGCAACATCAAAAGGTCTCTTTCTATATTATCTTTGGAACATTTCCAAAACAACCGGGGCGTGAGTTGTATAGGATAAAATTACTTGTTTTTCCTATGGAAAAGTCAGGACAAGGTGTGACAAACAGGAAAATGAATTTTCACTTTCCAAAATTTAAATGCAACAATGTTACAAGTTTCACATCAAACGAAATTGTATACTACAGGATTGGACCATGTACATCAGTGTGAAGACCTGCATTTCACCATTTCCTTCATCATATATTTGAAAAATGATTCTTTAAAGTTAAATTTAGTGCTAATCTTTTTATGTCCATTTGTGTAGAATACAAGTCAAAATTTTTTGGGAGAATAAACCCTAAACCTCTTAGATTAAGTAACGTTGATTTGAGTCTTGTTAATAGATAGCTTGACAAGTTGACTTTTAGGAGAATCTAGATTTTGCCGTTGAGTGGTTTTCGATCTCTGGTTTTCTTATGTTTTACCGGATCTCCTGGATCGTTTTTTTGACTGTGGATGTTGTGTTAATTTTGCCCTCTTTTTTTTTTTGGGGGGGGGAAAATAAAAATTGGGGGTATTTTTTATTTTTTTTTTTTTTTTTTTGGTTTTTTGGGGTTTTTTTTTTTTTTTTTTTTTTTTTTTTTGGGTTTTTACCTGGTACATCGATATGTGGAGGTGTCCGAAAGTTTCTTCAGAGACTTGACGTGGCTGGATGTTTCCACTGAAGAGTCAAGTCTGGAAAGGAAAACCACATTTTTCTGTTGTCCACAGTTGTTTTTTTTGTAGTGTTGATTTTTCAGGATTGTGAGCGAGGGGTTGGAAGCACTGGCGGTGCCAGGTATAGGACTTTATCAGTGTGATAATCAATAGAGTGTCTCTTACAAATTTCCGTTTCTATATCCCAAAAATTGAGCTTCCAATTTCTGTATTTATTCAACATTTTTTCTTTGAAATTTCCTTTGTATTGGTTGGGGGCCAAAAGGGCGCAGCCTGCTTTACACTTGAGATTTCTTGGGGTTAATAATATTTTAATGTGTTTTCTTTTTTGATTAAAAGTTCCATGAGTTTGAAGGGCAATTGCTCTAGAAATTCCTTCTTCCTTAGTTTTTTTGGGAAGTGGATTAGGGGGGAACTTTTTAATGCGGGGCCGCGGGGTATCTTTTCTTCTAAAATGAAATTGCAAGTGTGGTTTGATCCACCAAGACGCAACTCTTTGCAGGGGGAAACGTTCAAATTTGACAAATTTAATTTGCAGATTTTGGAAAAACTGCTTGGTTACATTGTTTAAAAAAAAATTTGCGGCTTTTTTTAGCCTTGCTGAGACCCACCATGACAGATTCAAACGTTAGGTGGAAGGAATGGCGGGATTTGGACATTAGGTAGCTTTTTCAATGCAAAAATTTCCCATATGAGTCAATTTTTTTATTTTTGTGGTAAAAATTAGTCATCAGTATTCTTTTAAAAACTCACAATCAATGAAAATTCAAGTGTGGGACTAAGGTATGACAGGACACGCTTTTTCCCAAGTTATACAATATTAAAACGAAAAGGATCCCAGCCACCGTCAGTGTTCCCCCCGGGACTTGCACGGATAGACGGGAAACGATCTCGGTGACCCAAACAAACGAAGAGGAAGTCCAGCTCAAACCAGTGGGTAAAAAATATGAAGATACCTTTTTTTCCAAATAGGCTCTTACAAATGGGGACACTCGGTTGCATACTTGCAATTTTGCAGACCCCAATATTTTTAAACCATTTGTGAACAATATAACACATAATAAAAAATCGTATTTTAAATGAAACACAAATTCACATGATTTGATTCCCTGTATGTTGCAATTTGCAATAGGGGGGTGCACAAAAACAGCGTTAAAAATCGGATCCAAAGGCCCCCTGTCTGATAACGCAAACCACTGTCTGGGGGAAAATACGAGGCTTCTAGCATTTCATCGAACATCATAATGGGAATATTCGGGATTTTCTTTTTCGGGGATTGAAGAGTGTTTAACCCGTTAGAGTGGTGACACAACAAAAAACTATTAAATAGGGGAGACATGGTGGATCTACCTTAGGCCACGTTTTCCGGCAGGTTTGAACAAGAGCAGGATTTTTTTTTATCAATATTGAGTATTTTTGGTTTTGTAGTTTTTGTATTTATAAATTTGATTTCGTATATTTTATATTTAATAATATACCAAGGTGCAAGGGTTAAAGTTTTTTCCTAGCACATTGGGCCGGGTAAGGCTATTTAAAAAAAAGCTTTGTTTTGCAGATACGCTATGTTAAGGAATAATCTTCCGAAACGCGTTAGCGTTTCTTACTACAACACTCATGGTCTGTTGACTCTGTTTTTAAACATTTGGGGAAAAAGGCTACTTTATATTTCACCCACCGGGGCTTAGATGACTTCCTCTTTGTTTTTTGGTTTTCTAAGATGCCACTTTATTCCTTTCCCGGGGCCCACCCCCTTCCTTGGGGCCCTTTCCTTTTTTTTTTTCTTCAATTTTCGGGTGCTGGCCCCCCGGCACATAGTGTCGGGCCCCTGGGTTCAATTTTTTCTCCAATTTTTGGCGCCTCTGTTAACCAACACAAAAAAAATGGGCTTTTCTTCGCCTACCACCCCCAGTCCAATGGCCCGGGAGAGAGAGTAAACCCGACCCTAGGTTGCTACCTGCGCCCTTTGTCTCCGCACGCCAGGGTGAATTTGGGGCTTTTGCCCTGGCCAATTTTCGTATAACTCTTGGACCGGAGTCTGCTGGTGTGCTCCTTTCTTTTTTTGTCTACGGCAAAACCCGCCCACCCCCCCCCTTTGTGCCCCCCGGAGGGCCCTGCTGGGAAGAGCTGGGCCAGGACCTGACGCTATTGGAAACAGACCACCTTTTCCAAATCTGGCCTCTGCCCGCAACCCAAAGGGTCAAGCCGACAAAAAGCGAAAAACCTCTGCCAACCTTTTCCCCCGGTGACAAGGTGTGGTTGTCGGGAAATATATACTTTCAAGGTTTCCCCGCTATAACTGGGTCCCCGGTTCCTGGGGCCATTTGAGGGGCTTAAGGGATTAAACCCCTAGAAACAGCTCCGCCTTTCCCCCCATTGAGGGTCCCGAACTCCTTCCATTCTCCCTGCTAAAAAACCCCCCGGGCATCCTTAATCGTTTTCTGGGTACTTTCTCCTCCCACTCCCCGAGGCCCAACCACCTGTCTTTACGGTAAAGGAGATT
>JAODAL010073572.1:0-14689 GCA_025379985.1 Phyllomedusa bahiana
CCACGTTAAACAGGGAGGGCATACCCTTTTTCCACTGGTAACAGGGAGGGCTCCTTTTTCCCACGGTTAACAAGGGAGGCCTCCCCTTTTTCACAGTTAACAAGTGAGGGCTCCCACTTTTTCACATACAGGTTAACAGGGGAGGGCCTCCCCTTTTTCCACCGGTTAAACAAGGGAGGGCCTCCCTTTTTCCATTACAAAGCAGTTTTGCAGATTTGCTTTTGCTTCTTTTTTGTTCTGTCCCATTCAGATTTTGACTGATTCAACAAACAATGGCTCAGAATGCAAAAATAAGCACCTACAAACATTCCTTTAGTTATGGTCTCCTTCATTTCAAGTTCCATTACGCTGCATTTGAACAACTGGTGTAATGCAGAAAACTGGATACAAACACCACGTTTATTACTTCATGATGTGTTTGATTGTCACTGCTGTCCTCCTCACGGTATGGTATGCAGAGGCTTACCGTCGCAAAAACCTACATGCACTCTCCTCATCCAATACTGCAAGAAGAATGGGGTCTGCCCACCTCTTCGTTGCCAAGTAGCGATGAATGTCCTCAAATTGTTCGTCCTCGCTGTTATAGTGCGCTGAGCCAAGACACATAGTATATCTCTGGCTGAGGGAACCGGATGGGGACAGTGGCGGGTTGAAGACAGGTGAGGGCCGCTGACCTGCTCGGCAATGCAAATATGGGTTGTGTCTGACGTTCCCACCGATTATTGGCTGGGTTGTCCAAATGTCATCTGGGAGAGAAGTGGATGACCTAGTCATCCAATCAAGAAACATATGGGTTGCTGAACAACACACAGCGCTAGATACACCGGCAGTTCTGGCGTACACGAGTGATCCCTGCTGCGACGTACCTTGCTGTGCTATGGATCTATGTCTGCTTCAGGAATTTTTTTGCCACGCCACTCGCATGTGAAGAGCCTGGCCACCGCTCTCTGTCTGATATTGTTTGTTCAAAAATGTTACAGACTCTGTTTATGAAGATATCTGTATATGATTAAATACACCACCTGTATTTGACTCCAAATGAACCCTACTAAACAAGCTTGGGGGTAACCCTTGGATAAAAATTGCGCTCCCCAAATGGCCAGGAAAATTTACTTGTATGTGCCGTTTAAAAACACTGCATATTTTACTGAAAATAAAAGCACAAACCAGGCTTAATTATTCCTTCGGATATGAATTATGCTACATTTCAAAAATTTCTTCTTTGGCGTTGAAAAAACACAGTTTCTTTTACTGGTACAACTGGCAGAAAAATACTTAGTTAACACTTGGATGTAAATTGCGCAAAAGAAATGTGCTGCCAAAAATTTCCAGACTTTGTAGCGTTTTAAAACGTAGTGTATTTTACAACACGCAGAAAAACGCTGTAATTAACTTCAATTCCAATACCCCACAAATCAAAAATTAGAACATAAGAGAAGCAGTATATGAGACATGCTAGTGAACACCCCTAAAATCGCTGTATAAAAGTTAGTTCTCTTAGTGTTGAGATATTCTGCAGCATTTGCAGCTTCAAAGCACAGTAGACGAGCAGTTTAAAACTGCAGGTCGCGCCAGGACTTATATAGTGCGGTTACGTCACAGAATCCCGCGCGTCTCTGATTGGCTTCATATCTGCAAATTAATTTAGGCTATCCTTTCTTCCTCCCTGAGTTCTTGCCCATGTAACGCCATGTGCTCGCAGCCATTTTATCAATTAAAACAGATTCGTTCCCGTGAATCACCAAACTTCCGACTTCGTTCAGAATCGAAGTTTTCCTGAAATTCTAAACGAATTCCACTTCATTAGAATCGACTCGCCCATCTCTAATCACATGGCCATAAGTATTCAGACCCTTTGCTGTGACACTCTTATTTAACTCACATGATGTCCATTTCCTTCTGATCCTCCATGAGATGTTCTCTCCTCCATTGGAGTCCCAGCTGTGCTTAATAAACTGATTAGACTTGTTTAGAAAGGAAACACTTCTATATAAGAGCTCACAGCTCACTGTGGGCAGTTCAGAGCATTGAGGTCTAAGGAACTGGACAAGGAGCTCAGAGGACAGAATTGTGGCAAGGCACAGATCTGGCCAAGGTTACAAAAGAATTTCTGCAGCACTCAAGGCTCGAAAAGGCCGTCCAGTCAAACTAAGCAATCGTGGGAGAAGAGCCTTGGTGAGAGAGATAAAGAAGAACCCCAAGATCACTGTGGCTGAGCTCCAGAGATGCAGATGGAGAAGGTTCCACAAAGTCAACTATCACTGCTGCCCCTACACCAGTCGGGGGCTTTATGGCAGAGTGTGCCGACAGGAGCCTCTCCTCAGTGCAGAACATATGAAAGGCCACATTCAGTTTGTAGAAAAAAACACATGAAAGGACTACCAGATTATGAGAAAAGAAGATTCTTCTGGTCTGATGAGATGAAGATTGACACTTTTGGTGTTAATTGTAAGCGGTGTATCGAGAAAACCAGGCACTGCTCATCACCTGCTCAATACAATACCAACAGTGAAACATTTTGGTGACAGCATCATACTATGGGGGTGTTTTTTCAGCTGCAGGGAAAGGAAGGCTGGTTGCAATTGAAGGAAAGATGAATATGGCCAAGTACAGAGATATCCGGAATAAAAAACCTCCAGAGTGCTCTGGGCCAAAGTATGTTTCAACAAAGACAATGGCCACTTAAGCATAAGCTAAAATAAAAAAGCTAGTGGACTTCGAACAAACTCTGTGGCCATTCTTGAATGCCCAGCCAGAGCCCTGTCCAAACCAATTGAGAATCTCTGGATGATACTTGAAATGGCTATCCACCAATGTTACCATCCAACCTGATGGAACTGAGAGGCGATCTGCAGGAAGAATGGCAGGGAATCCAAAATCCAGGTGTGGAAAACTTGTTGCATCATTCCCAGAAGACTCATGGCTGTACTAACTCAAAGGGTGATTACTCAATTACTAAGCATATGGGTCTGATACTTAAAGACCATTTTTCAGTTTTTCTTGTTTAATAAATTGCTAAATTATTACTAATTCTGTTTTTTTCCTTTCAAGTATGGGTTGCAGAGTGTCATTAGATGTACGTACAAATAGTGCAAATGTAACAAAGAGTGAAAAATTTAAAGGGGTATGAATTACTTTCCGTCCCACTGTATAATCTGAAACAATGATATGTATTTTACATTGAATCAATGTAGTCACACTGGAACATTCGTTAAATACATTTTGGGGTCCATTTTTTGGTACGTAAAACGTATACAAAAACGTATTTAACAAACGCTGTGTGGTCTGTAACTTTTAAAAATAAGGAACAGTTCAAACAGGTACTAATATTTTGACAGTGCCTATGTAATACTTGAAATCACCTAACAATAAAAATTCTGAAAAATCCTTATATTAGATTCTCTGGGATAAGCTGAGAAAATTTTTTTAATATATGTTGACAACTGAGCGGTACCATTTTTCTTATTTTTTCAAATCAAAGTTCCAGGAGGAAATAACAAAGTAATAGTAAAATGCATAGTTTAAAAAAAGGTGATCTAGAATTGTTGTTTTTTGATATTGTAGGGATGTACTAATGCAAATAGGATGAGGTCCTCTTTATGTATTGATATGTTTTTTTTTTGTAACAATGGTTTGCATGTGTAACACCCCTTTGTGCCTTCCTCCTTGGGCAGGGTGTGTTGTCGCACCCAACCCCTCTATGACACAGTGCCTCCAACCGAATCTTTGGATCGCTTCTCCAGGTTGCAGGAAAGCGTGGTTCCTCTTTGCCAGGGGTCGACTCGGGAAACCCTTGTCTAAGGCTCAATAACACTCCAGAGTTGGGTTAAACTCTAAGCAGATTTATTTCAAAGGATTAATAGGTGATTTAGGTGTTTGGAGAATTGTAACCATGGAAAATTGAGTGAAACACATAAACACTATCAAAACCTCATTAAATAAGTACAAATTACTCCCTCTACTGGTAGAGTTATAGATCTGTCTCTCGTGGTGGCACTACCCAGGTAATCCACAGTTATATACCACCAAGTTACCCTCTCCTAACGGACAAAGTGAGAGTGCAATCAAATATGGGCTGCGCAACGCAGCTTCAGTAAACTGTTGGGGCCCATTTGGCCGCGGTCGTTGGAGCTCTTTTGGTAACATTGGTGCACTTGAGCTCTCAGCCTTAGCAATTGACAGAACATTCCACAACACACAATTGTACAACTCTGATCAGTCCAGTCCTGGCAGTGTCTGCATGTCTCGCATTGCAAGAAAGGACTCCATCCTGTGCTTTCACATTCAGGCACCTGGGTGCCCTGCAGGGGAGGTCAGGAAATTCATGGATGAGGAAAGTTGGGGCTCTGCAGCTGACAGGGCAGCACATAGACCTGCCGGTCTTCCTTTACAGGGGCACAATGGGGGAAAAATCTCAGTCTCTCTCCTGAGCCACTCTCTCTCTGTAGTCTCCACTCTTCTGCTCTTCAAGCTCCTCCTCCTACTTCTCTCCCCCCTCTTCCTGTGATGTCACCAAATCAGGCTGCTGGGTAGGGCAAGCCTATGCATGGTCTTCTATAGCATCCACGGTACACATTCCTTCCCTTTGTGGGGTTGCACTTGAAATGGAGTCTTGCAGAAGTATGTCTTAAAGCAGGACTAGTATAGACCTCCTGGGGAGCCTACGGTATTCTACCTAAGGTGTCTCGATTGGATTTTAGCATTCTAAAAGAATAATAGATGTAGGGCGACATGTATGAACTTAGGCCAGTTCTAAATTGCTTTAAAACAGTGTAGAATGCACCAGAATGTATGAACCTGTTCTTCTGCAGTTCATATATACAGGCACAGTGTAGTGCCATTACGACAAGTCTGGCTCAGGCACCACCTTTAACTTGGTCTGGCTGTTCTAAATGTTATGCGCCTAGCTTTGGCGTCAAAAAATCATAAATGTGTCTAATTCTATGAATGTGGTGGTACACGCCCCCAGAACGACCCAAATCTTTGGCGCATTACAAAGTGTGCAACTATTCATACATCTATAGAACAGGGCTTTGACAGATTTTTGACGTTCATACATGTTGCTCTTACTGTCTCATGGTAGTAAGTGGCCAATAGACTTGAATGGTAAATTGTTCCACATGAAAAATGGTTCAAAACATAACTCCATACCTTATGCATAAAATTGGCAGCAATCCCTCTGAAATTTACAAACACAGCCACAATTCTAGTATTCCTTAAATTTATAAGGAATGCTTGGATATAACAAATATAGAGAGGTTTTTTTCTATCCTATCCATAACTTATACTACCTAAAGTTTGGAATCACGCTTTTTAAAAACTCTAAAAAACTCATAAAAATTTTCATAAAACAAAAAATTTTTTTAAATTTTTTTTAAAAAAAAAATAAAAAAAACCAAAAAAACATCAATATCAAACAGGCGGGGGTCTGGCTCTCAGCACCCTGCTTTAAAGCGTTTAAAAACCCCACAAGTGCCAAGTGAGAGCTTGAGCCATTTAAATTGTTTACAATTGATTTTTTTTGTTTTTTCTTTGCTGGGGGGAAAACGCAAAAAACAATCCCCAAACAATAGGGGAAAAGGGTAAACAAAAAAATTTTCCGTTTATTTTCAGAAAGGGAAAACCAAAAAATATGAAAAAAGGGGGTTGCCCAGGGGTTTCAAAAGAAAACACCCTACCTTTTGGAAATATTAGGGGGGGTTAAAAAAAAATCCATAAAAATTTACTTTTCATTCCTGCCCACTAGTATTATGTTTTCCCTCATCGGGACTCATCACTGAAAACACGCAGCCAATCACCGGCAAAAAAAGAGGAGACCTCCAAAAAAATTTAAAGTTGCCCATTTTTCAGGCAGCTAAAAAACCCCCCAAAGGGTTAAAAAACACATATAAAAAAAAAACACATACATGTTTTTTTTCACTATCAGAATAAACCAAAACCTGATTTAGGTCAATTAGGATTACCAAAATTTAAATTTTAAAATTCCCAAAATGCCAGAATAAAAGAGAAAAAGTTTTTTAAAGGCTTTTTTAAATTATTTTCTGCAAAGCCCTAAAATTAAAATTATTTTAAATTTTTTTTAGCCTTTAAAAAATTTTGGGGACACCCCCAAATATGATGTCAGGGCCCCTTGAAAAATTTCGGTTTTTAAACCCTAAATGGAACATCAAAAAAATCAGCTAAGTATAAAGGAAAAAATTTGGGTACAAACAATACCTAAAAGGTCCCTTTTTCACTTGACAAACAATTTTTACGCAAGTACAAACAAAAAGGGGAATGTCCAGCCATCATACCGCTCAGAAGGAGGGGGTTTCCGTTTCAAAAAAAAAAAAAAAAGCCAAAAGATCAACAGCACTCCCTTTCATAGGGGAAAAAACTTTTGTCCCCCCAACCAAGGAACAACATAACACCCAAATATAAAAAAGAAGAAAGACATGCGACTTTTTCGCCCCAAAAGGGGGGGGGGGGGGGGGGGGGGGGGAAGATCCCGATGGAAGCTGGAAATTTTTGCGTAAATTATCCACAGTGTACTGAAACCAACAGGGGCTAAAAGGGTTTACTCTACCGGGAAAGAACCATTACCCCAAAAGAAACTTTAAAAAAACCAAAATTTATGTTTTGCACTTTCCACACGGGAACAAAATCTACATTTTTGGGAAGACATAAACCTTTGGTCGGGGAAAGAAAAAATTTAACGTTAGGCCATAATGACCAAAATTTTGGGGTTTGGAGGAAAAAGGGAAAAAGCTTAAAAAGCCTAAAAAAAACCATCCCAAATGTGAAAAAAACGGGGGTTTTAGCATCTTTTGGGGGGGGTTGTTTTGCTGCAGAGGGACGGGGGCACTTCACAAAATGGGAGGGCATTGGGGGAAAGAAGTTTAAATTGGCAATACTGAGGCAACATCTCAAGACATCAGCCGGGAAAATTTAAGGAGTTTGGGTCTCCCCCGGCCCAAGCATACTCCCAAACGGTTTAAACAAAGTGGCTTAAGGAAAACCCAAGTCAATTTTTTTGGATGGCCTCAAAAACCCTGACCCTCAATCCAAAAAAAAAGAATGGGCAAAGCTAAAAAGACAAGGGCTAGCAATTGCCAAAAAACATGGCTCAGTTACCCCAAAATTATGTCGGGAAAAAAAGGGAAACCCAAAATTTCATACCAACAAATTGTAAAAGTTTGGGGAAAGGGATATCCAAAATTTTTTTCCCCAAGTCATACATTTTTAATTGCAATGCTACCAAAAAAAAAAATTTAAATTAAAAAACTTTGACTTTGCAAAAGTAAAAAAAATCCCCTTCAAAATTCTTTCTCTCATTTTTGGGAAAATTTTGGGCAAATAAAAAAAATTCGGGTTAACCCTTAATTGACCTAAAAGGGGAAGGTTTTTTCCCTGTTTTTCATGTCAAAAATTTGAAAAAAACCCTTCCCAAAATGTATCTTCTTATATAAGGGGGGGGGTAGTAAACTTCTGGTTTCAAAAGTACCTAGCTTTTCCCTCACCACTGTCACTCCCCAAACCTAAAACGATAAAACTACTCTCGACTTCTGAAAATTTTGTCCCGACATGCTGGAAAGGGGGTCATGCTTTCCCAAAGTAAGTGAAAAGGGGTGCCGAATAAAATAAGTGTGTTTTAAATACATACAAAAAGGAAATAATTAAATTTTATCCCTTGCTGATTTTTTTAAGTTTGGGGCCCCCTGACAGAGACAAGAACAACCCATAATTTTTAAAAGGAAAGGTTTAATTTTTTCATTGAAGATTAAAAATAACCCAAATAAAATCCAGAAAAACCATTATTTAATTTAATCTATATAAATTTTATGAAAATTTGCGGTTTTTTTTTGAGAGATTTTTTTTTTTTTCCCGAGAGAAATTTTTGATCCCCCCCCCCCCCCCCCCCCCCCCCCCCCCAAAACCCCCCCCCTACCCAAACCCTTAAATTTGCCCTAAAATTTCAAAATTGTTTCCTCTTTAAAAACAGCCCGTCTTTAAAAAGTCCAAACCTTTTAAAAAGAACCCGTCCCATTCTCAATTAATCGTCAACCTCTAAAAATGGGCAAGACCAAAAAAGCTTTTTAAGGATTTCAGGGCCCAAAATCTAGACCGCAAAAAAGCGGAAAGGGGCCCCCAACCCCAAAATAAAGCTGGGTGAGAAAGAGACAACTGTTTGGGGCAATTGTAAGAAAAAGGAAGAAAAAAAAGAAGACTGCAACCGACATCGAAACTGGGACACCATGGCCCAAAAACCACCTCGTGGGGTATCCCCTTAATAAAAAGGGAAAGGGGGAGGGGATCAGCCTAAAACTAAACCCGGGGGGAACTTGTTTAAAGATCCAAGGCATTGGGGAAAACCCTTATCCCAAAAAAAAAAAAAAAGCAAAAGGGCCCCCTCCCCCAAAAAGGCCATGTGCAGGCCCATCTGAAGTTTGCCACGAACACCTGGATTTATTCGTGAGTATTGGGGGAAGGTGCTGTGGCAGTTAGACAAAAATTTAGCCTTTACAAAAACCCACTGTGTTTGGTGGGAGGGTAATGCGACTGGACCCAAAGAACCTTAAACCATCCCCCCCTATCAACAAGGAGGTGGAAACATTATGTTTTAGGGTGTTTTTTCGCTAAGGGCACAGAAAAAAGGCAAATTTCCAGCAGTGCCCCCCAGTCTGCCATATGTAGGGACTACGGTTAAAGATCCCGGGTAAAAAAAAACCGCCCGTACAGATGTGGGGCATTTTGCCCACCCTGGGAGCTCGCATTTTAAAAACCGGTGAAAAAATGCACACCCGAGGGCGATTGACAAAAGAAAGAAAAGTTTGCTACTCTTTGGGGCAAAATTTTTGGGCTAAAAAAATTTTTGGGTGGGGTATTTTGGGTCAGGGAGAGAACCGGGACGGTTAAATTTAGCCAAAGGGATTTTTAAAGGGGTTTCCAGAAAAAGGAAGGCCACCTTTTCCCTCCTTAATTCCTAGCAAAATTGCCAAGTTTTGGGGGATAAAGCGGGGAATCAAGTCTCAGAAAGGCAGCCCTAGGGGGAACCCCAGCCCTTCCCAGCAGCCGGAAAAGCAGGGCCAAATAGAAATAGGGGGGGTGGGGAAAGCAGGTAAGAAAAAACAGTTAGTTTTGTAGGGGGTTTTTATAATCAGAAGAAAAGGAAAGAATAATTTGTCCCAGGACCCCCCCAACCCAATGTTTGCTGTTTTCCCTGGTGCCAGGGGTTTTGCATGTGGGGGACCCCGGGGGGATAAATTACTGGAGGGCGGTGATGACCCCAGCTGTTGTGGTCCAGTTGGAAAACCCAAAACAGAAAACACCCGGGAGGGAGGGTCCTAAAGAAAATTTTAAAGAACTAGGCCAAAGCTGAAGGGGAAAGGGCCTCCAAGGGTTTTGGGTTTTCTGGAATACTTCCGTTGGGCCCTGCGCTACTCAGGGAAAAACACGGGAGCCAGGGGGTTAAATGTATGGCTGAAGTCCCTTTGGGGAGGCAAGGGGGTTTTTTTTTTTTGGGTTTTTAAGCACTGGGCTGGGTTTTTAAATTTGGGGGACAAACTGTTTTTTTACAGATAAATTTTACTTTAATGGAAAGGGGGGCTGCTGTCGGGGGGAAAGAAATTTTAAAAAAGGTGCGGGAGTATTTAAACTAGGGGTGGAGGGAGGGGCAATAAAGAAAAAAAAGGGGTTAAAAAAAGGTTTAAAAAGTGGGCAGACTATATCGGCGGGGGGAGAACGGAATGGGGGAGGTGGGGTAACCAGTTTAAAGGAATCCATTGGTTTTTCAAACCAGATTGAAATAAAAGGTAACCCCCAATATCCATGTAAAACTCAAGCTATCAACTTTAAATTTTTTAATAAATAATCAAAAAACTGTCCATAAAGGTATAATATATAATCTCATTCCCTCACTGAAAGGGGAAAAGAAAATCCCATGCCCCCTAACCCAAGGAGAGAAAGGGTTTTAATCGAATGCCGCCCCTGAACAGTAAAAGTTTAATCCCAAGCAGTCTACTAACGGGTAATGAAAGATCTCATCCGTCAATGAACAAGTTAAACAATCCCCAAACCGTTGACGGAAAGTGTAAAACCCGAAGGGAAATTAAAATGTTTTAAAATTTACAAATCTAGAATCATCCCAAAAAAATGGGGGAACAAGAGGGGCTAGTTTTTAAGGAGCTGATTGAAGTGGTAGGTAATTTCGAAACATGGCTGGGCTCCTCGCAAGATTTGGGGGGGTCCCAACCTTTAAGGGTTTTAAAACTATTTAGGAAAGACAGACGCCAGGAGGGAAAAGGAGTGGGGTCGAAATTTTAAGGGGTAAAATTTAAGGGGAAATTGAAAGAGGGAAAAAAGGGCGGAGTTTGCTTTTAAAGTGTGGAAACCGTGGGTGGAAAAGCAAGGGGATTAATCAGAAAAATTAAATTTTTTTTTTAATCTATAAAATTCCCCCCAACATCACGGAGGGATAGAAAACAGATTAAAAAAAAAAAGGGTGGGCAGCCAAAACCGGAAAAGTTATTTAAAAATGGGGGACCTTTAAATTTCCCCAGGCATTGCTGGGGTCACGTTTTGCATTACCTGAAAAGGGGAAAGGGAATTTTCCCCAAACTGTTAGAGGATAAATTTTAAAGGGGCCGTTTGTGGGGGGGAAACCCCCCTAGAAATTTATTTTCTGTTAATCCCGGGCATTTCCAAAAAAAGAAACTGTCAGAAACGGTTTACTTTTTCCGAAAAAACAAGGGAACAGTGACCCCAAAATAATTCATTTTAGCGTAAACCGGAAAAAAGAAAAAAAAGAGCGGGGAAGGGAAAAAAAATTTAATTTAAAAAGGGCCCCAAAATTTTTCCTTTTTAGGGAAAGCAATACAGGAACCCAGACCCGGGAGCAGCTATTAGCAAATAAAGATATAGAAGCCAAAAGGGGAGCTTTAAATATACTTTGGGAAAAAAATTGGAAAATTTTAAATTCCCCAAGGGAAAAAATATGGCTCTAAAACCCAAAACCCAACATGGGTTCCAACTTTTTTTTTGTTTAAAAGGCCAAAAAACAATAAAAAAAGGGCATTTTAAAAAAAAAAATCAAGGGGTCGGCATCAGCCTTTTAAAATTAAAAGAGAGCTTTAAAAAAAATCTGTAAAAAAGTTTAAAAAAAAACAGAAAAATCAAAAAGAAAAGGGAGGGGGCCAAAAGGGCAGCAAGACAACCCCCAAAAAATTCTTTAAGCATATAAATGCCAAAAAGCCCAAAAAAACAACTAGGGAAACCCCTTTAAAAAACCCGTGATTGGGGGCTGGGCACTGGGACCAAAGAAGGCAAAGGTTTCTAAATAGGTTTTTGACCAGTATATACTATCAATGAAATAGTAGTTTTAAGGGGGTGGGGGAATTTTTGAATTTTGGGTGTGCCATTTTGTTAATAAATCAACTGCAATAATTTAAATTTGGGTCAGTGAAAAAAAATCAAAACCAAGTTAAATAAAAATGAATGTGAAAAAAGGCCCAGGCCCTGATGGCATTCACCCAAGAGTTCTTTTAAAAAGCTCACTCGGTTTTTTTCCGTGCCCCGTAAAATGAAATTTTTGAGATTCCCTGGTGACTGGAAAAAGTACCAGGGGAAATTGGGGCAAGGGCCAAAAGTAATTTCCCCCTCTTAAAAAAAAAAAATTCCAAACTTTCCCAGGGTTTTTATAGACCATAAGTTTTTAAAAATCTGGTTGTGGGAAAAAAAGTTTGAAGGGGGGTTTGGGGGCTATATACAGATTAAATTTTTTAAACACAATATTATTAGTGGGGTTTCCCCATGGAAAATTTTCTAATGACAAATTTCCCAAACCCAAACTGATCTGTTTTTATGAAAAGGTATAAAGTTTTGGGTACGGGGCAGCTGTGGATATTTGTTTTTAGACTTTGCAAAGGGAATTTGACACTGTCCCCCCAAAACGGTTTTGTTTTTGGTACATTAGAATCCATTGGGTTTTGAATAACATGTGTTAAAATTTTATTAAAAACTGCTGCTGGATCCAAACCCAAAAATGTGGAAAAAGACCCCCCTACTCTGGGGGTCCCCCCTTTTGGGGTGGTGTGCCAAGGGGCTTTTTTAAAAAGGGGCCCTCTTTTTAAATTTTTTATTTAAAAAGTGGAAGGGCCCAAAAAACGGGTTTTGATTTTGCAGATGAAACCAAAACTAACAGGGAAATGCAATCTTTGGGAAAATGCTCATAAATTGCAAGCAGAAACCCGGAAAACCAAATGAGTGCTTTTTCATCTACTTGGCAAATGATGTTAATATGGAAAAATTTTAAAGGGCTGCAAACTGGGTAAAAAAAATCTACAGGGATCATAAAGTCCCAGGGGGAGAAAAACTTGGAGAATCACTTGTTGAGAAAGATCTGGGCATTCTTGTAGATCATAGACTTTCAGAACAGAAAGCAAATTTTAATCACTGCCTCTAGGGGAAGTAAGAAAATTTGGCCCTGGGATTTAAAGAGGCCCGAATTTACGGGCAAAAATGTAATTCCCACAGCTGTAGAAAGCCCTTGGGGCGTCCTCAAAATTTTGAAAATGCTGTTTATTTTGGGGGGCCCTTTTAAAAGAAGAGATGTAATGGACTAGAAGAGTACAAAGACGAGCCCCCCAAACTTTTAAAAAAGGAAAAGGACATCTTTTTATGAGGAAAGGTTGGGAGAATTGAACTTATTTTTTGTCCCTTTAGAAAAAAACGGCCCTTTCCCGGGGGGGCATGGGGTTTAATTTTTATAAAAAAATATAAAAATGGTCCCTTTCAAAAATTTTGGGGAAAACTATTTCAAGTGAAGACAAGGGACAAAAATGGATTTCAACCCCCAGGGAAAAGGCGTTCTTCACTGAAAGAATGTGAATCTGGGAATACCCCCCTAGGACGGTCACAGCAGGAACTGAAGAGAGTTTCAAGAAAGGTTTTTAGATACCACCTGGAACAAAAGAATATTAATGCGACGGCAATGAAATTTTCGGATCCGGCTGGTGGTGTCTTGGGTCAAGATACGTCTCCACTGGAGCAGATTGGTTTTGTTTTGGGGTTTCCGGGCTTTAAAACCAGGGGGTGAGGCTGGGCTTAAACCCCTTTTTCCTTCCCCCCCACATTTTCCCCCCCCTTTGGTTGAACTTATGGACATGTTCTTCTTTCAAAACCGTACAAAACTTGTAACTATGTAACTAAAACTATTTCACCAATTAAGGGGAGAAGGGATGGACCCATGTACCGAAAACCGAGTGACAACCTCCACCCTTTTCCCCCATGACATTAAAAAGGGGTGTGACTGGGCTTCCACAAGACAAGGCCCCTTAAAAAAATACATCAAGGTAAAAAAGGAGTGGCTTAAAAAGAAGCCATTAAGGTCAGGAGCGGCCTACCCAGTCATTTATATATTTTATAGAATGTATTTTCGGATTTTTTTTTGATATTTTTTCTCAATGTTTTTTAACCTCCCCAAAACTTACAAAAAACAAAAGGGGATAAATAATTATTTCCTTCACAATACACAATTATATATATTATTTTATATATATAATATTTTATAAATATATATATATTATATTATTATATATATATGGGGAGACATGTAGAAACTGCAGGTCTCGATTTCTTTGTTGCCCATGCAACCAATCAGGCTCTCCTTCTTTTTCGAGATTTTTAAAAATTAAAAGGGGACTCTGAGGGGTTGGGACCCCAAAAAAAAGTAAGCCTATTTTTTTTTTTTCTGGACAACCCTTTAACCCTTTTCTATTGGCGGGGGAATAGCATTTTCCTCTTAGATTAAGTTATCCAGATTCACGGCTAGTCACCAATTGAATGATATATTTTTTTTTCAGGTCATATGCGTTGCCTACTTGACAGTTTATAGGCTTTTCATACACTGTTAAGGAACAGTCCTGCACCATTGAACTACAAAACAAAACAGTGAAGTGGTATAAGTCCACACTTTATATTACTATTCCTTTTGAATTCACTCCTGACTTTGACCAAATGCAGTGTGTTAAACCACCCTACCTTAAATCCCTTTTGTTGGGACGGGCACAACTATTTTTGCACATGCCACTTCTGGCATACATTCCAAAGTTTGGCACAAGTTTTGTTTATAGAACAGAAACGTTTTTATCATTTTATCTAACATTAACATTTATACTAAAAAAAATGGAATAATAATAATAATAAAAAATAATAATAAAAAATAAATAATAATAAATAAAGAGGGGCTACAATTTCTGCATGGGTAGGAGTGTTTCCTTAACTAGTGGGACAAAGATAGAGTCAAGAAAAAGATTCAAGGCACTCTGTAATGCATTTAAAAGGTAAAAAATTTTTTTTTTCATAAAAAATTTTAAATTTTCCAAATAGGATAGCACAGTAAAAAAAACATTAAAAGTACTTCCCAGAATGGGAATGACGTTTTTAGCTTGGGGAAGTTTTTTGGGCAAGTTTTTTCTGGAAGCTGGGGAAAAAGGGGGTGGTGAAGGAGCCGTTTTGCAGACCTACAGTCAACAATTGTGGAAACGACTGAAAAAATAATGCTTTAAATACTAAACACCTTTGCTTTTTGGGTTCTGATTGTAATATGATTTTTTTTTTTCTTTCTTTAATTTTAGCCTTCTTTTGGAAATGTATTTTAGTATCAACATTTCCAATTTTTTTAAAACTAAAACTAAGTTTTTTTTGTTACAAG